>JABEVS010000591.1:2740-31201 GCA_018290735.1 Coelastrella sp. MACC-549 | reverse complement strand
CTCCCAACCTTTGGGGCCAGCTGCCAGCTCAGTGATGTACTGGCTTTGAGACAGGCCACCCAAAAAACTGTGCCCAACAAAAGCCCACAATCTACCAGGGCAACAACCCAGGGGCAGTTGATTTGCACCCAGTTGAACGTGTACAGCCGTTGGACACGTTTTAAAATATTGACAAAATTATCAAAATATTGTGAAAAAAAAATGGCAAAAAGATTGCGCACTGGCACAACCATCTCAGCCTGTTCAGAACCCTTTGTTGCACAACAGACCAATGTCATAACAGCAGTGCTATGATACTTCCATGATGGGTTTTGCAAATGGTACAGCATCCTGCACATGGGCCGTGACTAATCAATTTCTCCAAGTCACACTAGGAGAGTCAAAAAATGACTTTGACAGAGTGTCGCAGAGTCCATGGTGTAGTAACTACGCTGTATGAATGATCCCATGAAGACCTCGCCTCACTGCCAGATCTTTCCACTGCTGCTGCTGCTGCTGCTGCCAGTAGCCCATGATGGTGCCCCAGTGCCCCATCGGTAAGCTGCCGGTCCTCCACTTCCTCCTTCATTTGTACTGAGCATCCTGCGTGCTGCAGCCTTCTCCTGCCAGGTCCTTCCACTGCTGCTGCTGCCGGTGGCCCATGATGGTGCCCCAGCGCCCCATCGGTAAGATGCCGGTCCTCCACTTCCTCCTTCATTTGTGCCCAAGGTTTTGCGTGTGCCTACCCAGTTGCGGGTGATGTCACTTTGACGCTGCTGCTGCTGCTGGATGCCGTTGATAGTGTCAAAGCTGGGGCCACCCCAGAATTGCCAGGAGTCAGGACCCGAGCTGCCGCCTGCATTGGTAGAAAGTTACAAGCATATGCACATTATAATGTTAATCAACATATCATACACAACAGTATGGTATACAAAGAGGCTCTTGGTGTGCAGTTGTCAGAAAAGATCTTTGCAGCATGTTGTGTTAAGTTCTTCTCAGCAGTTGTAACCACAGGTGTACAACACATCACCTCCAGACTCTGGTACTCCGGGAGTACAACAGGCATAATACTATTCCTTATCACAACTCCATATACTATCCATGATGAATTCCTTAATTTCTTTTCAAGAAAGGCAGCATATTCATTTTTAACCTTCAGAAGGCCAGAGAATCAGTCACTCACCACTGTGGGCTCCACCCATGCCGCCTCTACCTCCGTGACCAGCACCATTGATCCCTGAAAGCTTCCTTCTGCTGCTGTAAGTGCTGCTGCGCAGCATGCTGGCAGCAGTGGGGCTGCTGCTGACAGCAGTTGAATCCCTCTGCCAGTTGGGCCTGTCTGTTCCCTGATGCCAGAGTGTATGTGTCAGTCCAGGCTCACCCCAGGATTGGTAGGAGTCTGGGCCGTCATTGACTCCTGTTGGCAGCAGCGGCAGCAGCAGCAGCAGCAGCAGTGATGAGTACAACTCGTAGCGTGCACATACTGAACTTCACTAAGAATTGGAATGTTGTATAGCAAGGATCTGCGGGAGAGAGTCTCACTAAGGATCTCAGAAGACTCAGTTAATACAGAGAGGTTGTACATGTACAGCATGAGCTGTTTCAAGCAGCTGTCAGCTTTGTTAGTAGCTACGACCTGACCCAATGGTGTTCGGTATGTGGACAAGGATCAACCGCTGACAGCCTGCTGCACTACAGGGCGCTGATAATGCACCACTGGGATAAGTCCGAATCATACTGAATAACCTGACACAAGCTATTCATTACTAATGAATAGCTTATTGGACAGGCCGGCAGCTAGTAGCCTGAGCATGATACTGCACTGAAAAGCTGTGCATCATATGACCATGCAGTCCTCATGCAACACTTGCAATAGTTGTTTTACCAGTAAAGACTTGAGCTGCACTGAAAGTTTACACAGCAATCAATGATTGGCATTACCAAATGATCCCCTGAAAGCATACCTGATAGCCTCCTGGTGCTGCTGCTACTGCCGATGGAGGCTCCTGGCTTCCCGGCAGCTGCTTCCCTCTGCCAGCTGGGCCTGTTTGTGCCGTGATGCCAGATCTGATGTGTCAGTCCTGGTTCACCCCAGGCTTGGTAGGAGTCAGGGACACTGCCACCGCCTGCAGTTTAGGCAGCAGCAGCAGCAGCAGCAGCAGCAGCAGCGGCAAAAGCAGATGCAGAAGCAACAGTGTTAGTAGTTGCAACTACTACCACTGTCAAGTCAATTGACGACTTGTACCGGAGGTGTGCGAGTCTCAAACATTCATTGAATTTCAATGATAGACATTGTTGCCTTTGATGCCATCGTGGCCGGGCAGGCATGTATGATATGACGCCGTCTATGACACAAATATCTCTGGCAGCGCCACTCAGTGCCATAACATGCTGCTCATCCTGAGCATGACATGCACAGTCACTGAGTATCATACTTACTCTTAATAATAGTATTTCATTGTTCGTTTATATATAATAGTATATTCTGACGCCATACTATAGTATATATAACAGTATATTCTGATGCCAACACTGCATGTCCATGGATCATGCACACAACATGCTCACATCCAGCAGTATAAAATCGATCATCAGAATGCAATATTGCATCTCAGATGTGACAGAGCGGCTGTGTTATCAGCTGCCGAGGCATTTGTAGTATGTAATAAGTGCGCACTGATGCTCACCTAGCAGCCGCCTATCAGCCTTGCTGCTGCTGCTGCTGCTGCTGCCGGCTTCTGTGTGCACTTTTGCTTCCTTGGGCAGGTTTGGGTAGTTTCTGATGAAGTCAGAAGTCCAGATGTGATGAGGGCCACTGCTCCAGTACTGAGGGGAATCAGGACCACTGCTGCCACCTGCAGAACCATTCAGCAGCAGCATAGCGAATTCAGGCGGGATGGCTGAGTGGTTTGGCACCCACTTTGCAATCCCTAGGTCCTCGGTTCGAACCCCGGAGTGGTGACCCGGATGGACCCTTTCAGGAACGTTCAAAAGCACTGCTGGTGCTTTCATATATAATAATGTCAAGTGTGCTGGCAGATAACTCGGAAATATCGTAGTGCTTTACACACCATGTGTTGTTGAACTGTTTCTGCAGATCCAGGCAGTACAACTATGCTGAAATAAATGCCTCACACACCTTGAAGTGTCCTGGCGGCCTTGCCACTCTCAGCCTGCAGCTCTCCATCAGCGGCAGGCGCTTTGGATGGTTTACTTTCGCCATTGTCTGCCCATGTCAGTGCCTGGCCCTTGCCCCAATACTGGTAAGAACCAGGTTCAGCTTCGCCATTTGAATGGACTGTTAGGCGCTGCAATCCTCTGCTTCCACTTGCGGCAGTGCTGGTGACTGCAGGTGACAGAATGGTCAGTGCAGGGCAGTACAGGTGTAACAGGTCAAGAAGGTCCACAATTTTCATTCAGAACAAAAGAGTGTCCTGAACTAGGTCCTAATTTGCCGCAAATAGTTTGAAACTATATTGCCATGGTATTATTCTAGCAATGTGCAAGTGTGGCAGTGATAGCCATGGGTCCCAGCCAGTGGCATGGATGTCGAGATTAAGATCTTGACATCGCATTCTGTTGGCATTCTGACCTGCCAGTTCCAGTTTGGTTTATGAGCCATCAACTAGTGTTGAGTCATTGTTATGGTAGCAACATACTCGTGAGCTGCTCAAGAGAGCTGTTCCAAATCTGTCCCCTGATACTCTCAGCAGTGGGCTAGAAGCTTTGCAAAGTTCAGATTGCAATTGGTGAGTATGGTGAGCAGACTCTGCATGTCTGCCACAGGCTGTACAGCACAGCCTCTTGGCGAGCGCTCGCCAACAGGCTGTGCAGCCTGCAGCAGCATGGCATGTTTGCGGCAGACATGCATAGCCCATGCTAGCAGGCTGCTAGCTGGCAAGGGGCTTGTGCAGCCACTGAAGGTTACAAATCTGCATCTAGACGCCACTGGCAGATGTCGAACATCTGCTGTTGGGAGTATTTTTGCTTTACAAATAGTCAGCAGTGCTCAGAGAGTTCAATGTCTCCATTGCCAACAGTATCTAAAATATCATCATGACAGCACACGGTGTGCTGCTCTGCTGCTGTGTTGCTTTTCTGCTGTTCTGCAGAGCCTGCGCGAAGCTTGCTGTCACAGTATGTGTGCTATGGGCCAATCTGCATCTGGCAATGTTCAGAACAATGATTGTACAATTGTACGTGCAAGTAATGCTAGTACTGCAGCAGGACCTGTGACTTTGGTGACTTTGGTGACTCTGCAAATTGCCGGCGTTGACATACCTGCTAGACAAACGCAACATGCCGCCAAGAGTATGATTTGGTTCTTATTGCGTAGCCCCATGACCCTGTCTGCAGTGAATGGCTTGGGAACGCGTCAAAGTGCGTACGCTTCAGGGACTTTGAAATGGTTCGTCAGAGGGAGAGGGCCTGCAAAGTGACGGTCCGATACAACGTAGTTTAAACAATCCTTGAAGGCATCACTGAGACTAAATGACCAGAATCTCTACAGCTGCTTGCGAGCATAAGCGGGAACAAGCATGACACCTCAGACCTTCACAGCAATGCACATGTTTTCCCAGCAAAATGTATCAAGTAGTGACTGGAGCATGCAACAACCCGCTCCAGCTGCAGCGTCGGGTCAAGCACTTTGGAGGTTTCACAGCTTGCATCTGATCGTGTCAAGTATTCCTTCAATCAATATATATCCACATACCAGTAGATATGCTTTCAGGGCATATGCTGCAAAATCACTCCCACCTGTATGCGGTCAATGAACTTCACACGGTGCTGACCAACAGAGACGTGCGCACAGTGACCTCTACGACCTTTAGGTAATTGCTATTTATGTTCAAATGTTGGAAGTGCGTTGATCAGATTAGATGCCTGTGGCAGGTGCTCTTGTGGCAAAATGCTATGGCACTGTCATCATGTTGGGACGCGTCGACGCGCGCACGCGCGACGCACTGAGGTGACTTTCACGTAATCCTCTATGACAGCAGTATACTACGTATTGATGCGTATACGGTAGTTTTACAGCAGAAAGCAGCCAGTATTGCAGTTTCATAACAAATGCTGTCAGAATGTTGACAGACTAGTAATCAAAACCCCATATTGCTGAGCTCAAAGCTCAGGCCTGAGCTTACGCTGAGTCGAACTCAGGTCCATGGGCCGGCCATGCCTGCATCCTGTTGCCCTTGAAAGTTGAGACCCCCACAGCAGATTTCAGAGAAGTCATGCAACAGCACTGTTGTTACAGATACATAAGCAAGCAGCATGGTTGTTAATGACCGATCCTGTTACATGGGCCTGGGTGCATGCACCTGGGTGCACCTGGGTGCGCACCCAGACCGTCTGGGCATGGCATGCGGTGCAAACACAAGTCAGATATGCATTTTGCTGAGCATCTGCCTTCATCTTGCACGATGCTGAGAGCAACAAATAACATGTCAGCATTGCTCTAGGAGCTCCACACAACTTGGAGATTATTCTGCAACAGATGGTTATTTGGCATAACTGCAATTGACGGCCTGTTTTAATAATCAAAGCATAACCCACAACTGAAAGGTGGAGTGCAAATGCTAGCCTGCAATGCACCCAGCACCATGCTCTTCCAAATAGTCACAGTAACAATAATAGTACTAGTTAATACTTGGCAGCCATACCGATCATTGGCAGGCTGCCATTAGCCCCGCGTCTCAAACACTCCCAATGAGTTCAATTCATTTTGGGACAACGCAAACAGTTCATCTGCATGATAATACGAGCTTGATTGTGAAAGGGGGACACAATGGTGGCCACCCAAGAACCTTTCCCAGACAATTCATCACAACACAAATCTCACATTACTGTTTGTAGGAGCCATGAACAATATCCTGCAGCATATTGTTTGACGTCGCTGGCTTCCAGCCCATCACTTTCTCTGCCTTGGCACCTGATGCTTGGTTATTAGTTGAAAGCAGGCTCCTGTCATGCACACAAAACAGAGCACAGCGACAGCTTTAGCCATTGATCAACTGGGGAAATGTTTTAAACTTCACTGTGTGCTTCAACTCTCCACCAGGCAGCGAGCAGGGCCCATCTGCTTTCCATTGGTAATAAGGCGCACACAGTATATTGATAAGATGGGTTCATCGTCACTCAACCAGCTGAAGATAGGTGCATTTCATCCTAGGATGAAATATTTCACAGCAGGCCTGCTTTCAACTAATTGCTTATAATCAGAGCATCAACCTAATTGCTTTCAACTATTTGCTTATAAGGTAGTATCAAGGCCAGTGGCAACTTATAAGCAGGCCTGCTGTGAAATGTCACACAAAATTCTCCCTGAGGAAGCGGGCTGCTGATTGCAAGATGCGACCAGTACTTGAACCACATGCCTTGGCCCCCAGGACAGAACTGCTCAGAAGCAACGGAACAGTTGTGTTGCTGGCAGCACTGCGCATACTATCAGTGTAGAATCATCCAATTTCACAAGCTCATACCTAATCCAAATGGGCAGCCACCCAACATTCTCTGCCTCTTCCCAACCAAGGCCCTCTGGCGCGGGCAGGCCCAAGTTCTGAGCCAGCGCTTTACCAATGGCTTCCGCAGTAACACCATGCTCGCCTGCAGGAGATCAATCAAAACTAGATTTGGTATCATTTTCTGACTGAATTTAAACAAAAAACAAAGTACCAATAACGAATGAAAGTATAGTGATATCAGCGTTTATGGATGCTGCGGTCTCTGTGTGTGATAAGCCCTACTGCTCAAAGTATGCACTAACAGCATGTATGTGAGCAGTAAATACAAGCACAGTGGGTGCCAGTTGAATTGAGGTGCTGCATGAACAGCACAAGCTACTAATTGCTCCACATACAACAACATGCCGTTTCTGGATTGCAACCTGATTATCAATTGAGTAAAGCATCAAAAGTAGCTGAACATGTACACAAAGACCCTCAGGGTTGCTGGCAGCATAACAAACAACTTGTTTGTTGTGGTATGATACCACTTCACTGCCAGTGGGACTGCGAATTCAAGGAGATTTCACCTGCAATGTTGAACACGCCATGGGCAGACGGTGTCTCCAAGGCCGCAACATATGCCCTTGCCGCATCATCCACGTGCACAACGCTGACCTACATTTCAAGATACATGCATATACAACGAGTTCAGCAGTGTTGTGGAGAGAAGTAATTACTTTGCCTCTGGGTTATCAGACTTGACAAGTTATGACTCACAGTGTTGTGACACAACTCAGGTTAGATGGCAGCTGTGTCAATCATGCTGCTCCAAGAATGTAAGCGGCCTCCCTTAAAGTTTGAAACACCATCATCATGCCATAACAGCTATAGTGACTCAAGTGCAGCCTGCACGTTGCTGCACATTCCTGCAGTCTCTGTCTTCACTGTTTGCATGCGCAGCTGCGCAACTGCATCCCACTGTAGCTTCATTCCCACCTTGTTGCTGGCAGGCTTCATGTAGTATACCTTGCCCAGCTGTTGTGCAGTTTTCAGCTGAGCAGGAATGAAGGCGCTGCCTCCATGGCCGTACACATACAAAGGTAAGCGCAGCACCACAACACGCACGCCCTGTGCAGCTGTCAACAGTGCCTCCTGCATGTACCGGGACAGAAGTGATGTACCGGGACAGAAGTGATGTCTGAGAAACACAACACTGGGGCTCCCATGATGCCAGCCGATGGTGACCTTGCACAGCAGGTAGCATAAGCCAGTGCACACTATGGCAGGTACACCGTACAACTTCTCACATTTAAGGGTTGGTGTAAGGGAATAATTAAACATCTGCTCACCCTCTCAGCCGTCACCCGTGATTGAGGCCCTAAACCAGGTGTAGCTGGAAATTCTTCATCTGCCAGAAGCTCCCCGGTGTCACCCAGCACACCCATGCCTGAAGTGATGATGAGGGGCTTGCCTGTGCCGGCGAGGCCAGCCGCCAGCGCCTGGATGGCCTTCTTGTCCATTTCCACGGCTGTGTCAAGGTCTATGCCAGCATCGTATGTAAAGGCTGTGTGCACCACGCCGTCAGCTGCATATGCATGTGGAATATTATGGCAGGTGAGGGTCACCCTTGCAACGGTTCAACCAATGATTGCATATGGTATTTGCAACCATATGCATGGCTGTGAGGGCTGTTTGTACGAGCATGTGCACGCGCTCGCTACTGAAGTGGCCACAGCAAGGCATTGCAACAGCATGTTGATTGAGAAAACCTTATGATCTATCTACTTGAGCTACTTAAGCTGTGGTGACCACTTGTGGCTGTGTATAAGCTCTATAGAAACCAATCAACAGATGTTTCACTGAAGCATGGCACTGGCAGTGATAACAAAAGCGCACCAGGCCCTGCTTAGCAGTGGCAAGCAGGATTCTTTTTGGTATTTCAAAAGGTGATGGTATGCTATATAGCATATATACCTACTAGAAGCAGGCACAGACGTGGCCTTCCGCGCACCTGCTCTTGCTGCTTCTTCCAGCTGCTGAAAAGTGGTGAGGTCGCCTCGCACAGGCTCAATGCCCTGTGCAGCAAGCTGCTCGGCCTTCGCATCGGAGCGAGCCAATCCCACTGCGGTCAGCAACACGCGCAGAAAGATCAGCGTGTGGTACCAAAGCAGTGTGGTGCAGGGGTCCCACATCTGGGTGGTCCATGTGCGCGATCAACTCACCAACGTGATGCTTCCGTTCTTGAAGCAGTGAGGCCACACGAGAGCCGACGTAACCCGTAGCTCCAGTCACGAAGACCTTCATTTCTTTGCTATTGCTGTGCTGCGACGAGTTGTTGGTTTGAATATTCTTTGGAGAGCTCTAAGTATGAGTGGAGCGACCTATGCGCTGCTGTTTGGTGGTAGACGTAGCAGTTGTTTAACATTTTATGTTCGATCGAAGGCATGGCATTTGCTCGGGCGGCACTTTGAGAAGGTCAGAAGGTCATTCCGTTAGTACCGGTACTCCCATACCACTTCACGAGTAGGTATACTACTATGAAAGCGAAATATTTATTTGCTTTATAATAATACAACAGGTATTCTATCCTCACCTGGAGCAAGCTGGCCATTCCGCCTTCCAGCAGTACAGCCCTGCTGCCCATCTGCGATGAAGCCAGCAGCCTTGAACGGACCACGGGAGGAGATGCGCACCTCAAGCAGCACCAACAGTTAGAGCGGAAAATGTAGCAGCAATCGCAGCAGCAGCAGCAGCAATGAGAACCGCTTTTATTGTTGAGCAATGCGCATGCATATGCACAAGCCCAAGCACGCACAGTCAGGCTCCAACTGAAGGATCTGATCGTTCAACATATTCTCAGAGTGAGTATGATGCAAAAAACATAAGACACAATGGTAAGTCTGTAGACGACGATGACACATACATATGCAT
Source organism: Coelastrella sp. MACC-549 (assembly GCA_018290735.1). Taxonomy (NCBI): domain Eukaryota; kingdom Viridiplantae; phylum Chlorophyta; class Chlorophyceae; order Sphaeropleales; family Scenedesmaceae; genus Coelastrella; species Coelastrella sp. MACC-549. The sequence goes on along the minus strand of JABEVS010000591.1, from coordinate 21,845 downwards.
GCTATAGCTATGTAAGACACATCTCATATGATCTAAAAAATCTGATACACAAGCTATCGGCTGCTGTCTGTAGCAGTGCTGCATCTGCTGCTGCCATAGGTTGAAGCCTTTACATATGCTGCTGCTGCTGCTGCTGTTCCAGGACACTGCAGCTGTCACAGGCACTGTTGCTCCCACACACACTGGTGTGTACCTTTATACTCAGTATGACTCAGTGAGGTATTCAGCACACCGCGACTTCTTCCAAAAAGCGGGCCAATTGCTCAAGCAAGGCCTGGCATATGCCTGCTCACCTTGGGTGGGTAATGGGGGTAGAGTTCACAAAACTGCGCTGTCAAGTTGGCTGCAGCTGGAGTTGGCTGCTGCTCCGATTGTTTGTCATCAGCAGCAAACGCCTGCTTGGACCTGCTGCTGCTGCTGCTGCCTCGGCCACCAGCGACTGGTGGTGGTGACGGAATATGAGAGTTGCGGCCCCCGTTTGCTTGGCATGCTGCTTCTGTTGCTGCTCAGCAGGCTGCTGCTGCTTGTGAGTGTTGATGTCGCTGCTGCTGGTTGGTGTCATGGGTGTGCCAGCACCTGCTGCTGCTGATGCTGCTGCTGGTGCTGCTGTTCTGAGATGCTGCAATGCCACAATCGCCTCAACTGATGCACTAGTACAGGATAAGGCCCTATTGCCAAGTTTATTGCCCCAAACAAGCCGCAGCAACCTGCCAGCCGGCCCAAGTTGGCTTGCAAGTTGGCTTGCAAGCAGCAATAATGACCACCTGGGTCTTGGCAGAGACAGCAACAATGGTGCACACACCAAAGACAGTCATAGAATTCAGCCCAGCTTACGCCAGAGCTGCCAACCAGCTGCAACCCTACTTGCCACACTCTGGAATTGAGTTTCAAATGGTCCAGCCACCACAAAGCTAATTTTTAATGGCTTATAAGCATGCAAGACAAGAAAGGGCACCCCACTCAACGGGCAATGGCCCGGTTAGCCAATTGTGGCCTATGTTTAAAGAGTGCAAATCTGTCTGAGAGAGCTTGATTCTAGAGGTACACCGGACAGAAACCAAGATTTAGGGATTTTAAGTTAGTTAAGCTCCCCCAAGCCCACGGCAAGGGGCCCATCAGCTGATTGTTGGACATATCCAAGCTGCCAGCTTTTGAGCAGTGCTCAAATTGCCTAAGGCAGACCAGTCATCAGGCAAAAAGCCGATGAGCCTGTTGCCATCAAGGTGCAATGTTTGCAAACCTGTCAATCGGCTCCATACAGCAGGTAAAAAGCCACGAATGCTGTTGCGATTCAGCTCTAGAAAGCGCAGGTTGGACAGATTCCACCAATCACAAGGTAATATGCCATTCAGCAAGTTGTCAGAGACTTTCAAGCTGATCAAATTGCCTAAGGCAGACCAGTCATTGGGCAAATCACCGCTGAGCATGTTGCCATTAAGGTGCAATGTTTGTAAACCTGTCAAGGTGCTCCATACAGCAGGTAAACTGCCATAGAAGTTATTGCGATGAAGCTCTAAAAAGCGCAGGTTGGACAGATTCCCCAAGGACGCCGGTAAGGACCCACTCAGCTGATTGTCTGTTAGCCACAATTCTCGCAAGTTGACCAGCGCTGACCACTCCTCTGGTAGCCCTCCCACTAATGAATTGTTGGACAAGTCCAACTTCTCAAGCTTTGTGAGTGCCGACCATGCCTCTGGCAAGCAACCAGTGATGCTATGCCCAACCACTCCTAGCTGTTTGACATTGACGAGCGAACTCCATTCAGAGGGCAGACAGCCACTGAGGTTGGACTTAATCTTGTCAACGTAGCAGCACACTCGCAATTTGGTCAGTTGTGTGAGCGCACTCCACTCCTTGGGTAATCTGCCAGACAGATTATCAAAAACAATATGTAGCGCCTGCAGCCTTGCCAGTGTACTCCAGGATGAAGGTAGGTCTCCACAAACTCCATGTGCATGGATCTCAAGCTCCTCAAGGTCTGTCAGATAACTCCAACCATCAGGCAGCTGACATGTACCCCCATGACCAACGCATTCCTGGTAGATGATTATGTTAGTCAAAGAGCTATCCTGGCCCCAGGTGTGAAGTATGAAACAAACGTCACAGCCAGGAACAGCCGACACGTTATTGCAAGTAACAAGTGAAGGCACTACAAAATTCCAGGGCAGTACAATATTGTACTGGATTCATTCAGTACTTTCAAATCTCTCTTTTTGAACTATAGGCCTGCGAGGCTGAGCCTAGGCCTAGTAGGGCGCGTTTATATTGACCGCTCATCTTTGGAACCCGTCTTATCAGCGCCTTGTCAAAAAACTGCTGATCAGCACACTAGTGCCACTAGCCTAGTGGTAGCCTACTAGTAGTGGTACTGAGTACGGTGCTGTGCCCACGCCACAAGGTTCCAGTTACCTTTCTGACGATTCAATCGTAAGTTACTGTGGCGACTGTGATCTCAACAGCCGCTTTGCTCTGACAGCCTCAGCCTGCCAGTCCAGACAGCCCATCACACCCGCCAACACTACTGACTGCACTGTGCTCGTCACGGCCATAGCCCACCAAAGCCCCGGTGCCCCTAAACCCCATTTCAAACTCATGAGCGCTGATAGCGGCAACCCAAAGCACCAGAAGGCTCCAAAGTTGACCATCGAGCCTAGCGCCTGTTTGCCGGCACCTCGTATGCAGCCTGAGAGCACGTTGTTGATAGCATCCCCCACCAGAGAAACCAGGAGGCCTGGTAGACAGGCCACCACAATGCTGATGACCTGCAGCAGTTGACCGCAAAGGCAGCAGTAATACTACGTTCTTACGGTAACTCTATTATTGATGGATTTCCAGCTATCGTAGGACATTGCCCACATCTGGCCTGCATCTGGCGATAAGCATGAATGCTTGGCTCTGTCAATGCTGATGGTATTAATGTAACGCTATTGGGAACAGGCATGCAATAGTGCTAATCATACTACAGACCGATGAGTACTGCATGCATACTATGCTGTGGAAAAACCCTCACAACCTGAGCAGTTACCTGTGCATCATCAGTGAAGATGGCTGCCACAAAATGCGGGAAAATCCACATTGGTATGATGATGAGGGAGGTCACTGCAAGGCCCATGAACACTCCGGTGATCAAGGCACCCCGTGCAACACTTGGTCGGCCAGCACCTACAGCACAAGATTATTGATTCAATCATTGTAATGTAATTAGGATATCCAATGTAGCGGCAGAGGCCTATACACAGGCAAGCCATTTGGCCATTACTAATGATGCAGTGTGCACACTCACAGCTGAGGTGTAAGCTTCACTTAGTCCTTGAGTATCATTGCAACATCGCGATAAGGTCTCAGACATCGTTGGCAAACAATGACTCTGTCAGCAAGTGCATTGATTCAATCAAGGCTGCTGCAGCAGCAGCTGAGAGAGTCTTCCACCTGAAAAATACCCGCCAAGACCATTGTTTTTCCTTGCTTCTTTGGCAAAGGCGCAAAACGTCAGTGGTCCTGGCAGTCCCTTTCCTTCAGTGAAATATTGACTGAAAAAATACTTTAAAAAGAAAAAGCTTTTGACTTTTCTTTAAAAGAGAAGAGTGAAATTTTTCACTAACAAATGATTTATTAGTAGGAGAAGGAAAACGACCAACCAGCAAATTGTCAGAAAATATGAAAAAATAAACAGCAGTTGAGCAGACTCACCCAGCTCATTGGCGACTCTGACAGAAACAGCAATACTGATGCCATCGATGAGCAGGAATATCACCACATGAATGCCAAAGCATACACCAATGGCAGCCACAGCCACTTGTGCATTGGGCAGGAGGCCAGCCAGCAGGGTCAAGGCCTCAAAGGCCCACCTGCAGACATGAAAACGTATCCTTAGACTTAGTGCTGCTAGCACTTGAAAATATTGTTGTCAATGTGGGCATACATTTATAAGTTACCCATTAGCCATAGCAATTCTGCCATTGGCCCCGCGCCCCATTTCAGAAGCATGTGGGCATGTTGTTTGTATACTCTACAGTGTTTTATATGAAAGAACTGCTTGGCATATTGATTTGTTATTCATTGCCTGTGTCATACATGGGGTGTGAGGCCATTCATCGGTGGCATGAATGCTACTGTTGATGGGTGGTTCACAACCATGCCTTAACAAATATCAGGACTGTCTAAAACACACAGTGTGTGCTGAATGGCAGAAAAGCCATTTCAGACTGTCAGGCCCTGCATGATCTACTGTAGATGAGTTTTGAAAGTGGATAAGATGTGAATGAGCTACTCAAAATGCTGTTGGCAATTGTTGTTGGCATCTATTTTGGGGTGAGCACCCCAATAGCACTATGCACTCACCAGTCCAGGCAAATCATTGCACAAGCTGGTACCGCCACTGCCAAATAAGCAGGCCATGAGCTCAAGCTTGCTGCTGTGAGGCCTGACCAGGGGCGAAGGTTGGGCGGTTGCCTGTGAGACAATTGCATCAAGAGCAGCACATATAACATCATTTTCACCATAAATTCAAAACGTATATGGGTGATGGCATGTGCCATGCTACAGGCAGCTGACATGCGCCACTATTGAAGGCTTGGCTTGCTGAGTTGATATTTTTTGAAGCAAATGGGTGCAGGTTGGGAGGTTGCCTGTGAGACAGATGCAATGAGAGCAGCACTGCTGTATGCATGTGATAAAGCTAACAGCATGTGCCCCCCATGCAGTGCAGGCAGTTGATGCAACCACATTTGAAGGCTCGGCTTGCTAATGCATGGCCACTGAAGATTGAAGCAAGTGCGTAGATTGGACCATTCAAATGATTCCAATGCTTAGTGGGCAATCCGAGTGCTGAAGTACAAGTAGTACTGGCGGACGTCAGCGACAGTACGACTGTACTTCAGCATTCTGACTGTCAACCAATGGCAGCAACTGCTACGGCTGATGGTACCATCAATCATTGTTGCTCTGATTGCTCATGCTGGGCTCGCATCACCGGAATGTTTGATGATGACATTTCATAGTAATCATTTTCCTCATCAATTGATGTTGCAAGGGGAGCATCTATGCCGCAAGCAGCAAAAGGCACAGAGTCCCTGCTGTAATTCGTTTTTTTCCATAATAAATAGAATAAATAATAAAATTTTTGTCACTGCTCTGATCCGTTGTAAGGTGTTGAAAACATGCTAGAGCCTGACACTGGTGCTCCTAAAACACACAGGCTCAACTTGATCCGAGAAGAAAGCACCAGAACAAATATTGATATTGATATCGATGATCTTAACATTAATTGCTTTGATGTAATGGATTTTAATTTTTTTGGTTTAATTTATTCTAGCTTATCGCATAATTGCTCACCTTCTGTTGTGCCAGGTAGCAATGATGAGCAGAAGGATTGCATTCACCACTTGCACTGATATATTTGTACCTGCTGCTCCCAGGAACCCTAAACCACAGGTCTTCATAAACAAGTGGTTGAGCAGCGGGGTGAGGCTCATACTGGTCAGGGTCACAAGCACCAGCGGCCGCACTACCTGCTGAGCTGATTGATAATTCTGCGGGGGCATCAGCATTGCAGCAGGAACAGAAGTAAAACTACTTTATGTAACAGAATTCGAGCCATGCAGAAAGTTGAAATGCAATGGCAAATGTGGTGACATGTGCTGAGGGAGTCATCCAGGTGTGATGCTTCTTGCGTTCATGTGCCGCTGCAGTAGTGGTGCTTAGGGGGTAAGAAGGCATCTTGGGACCACGCCTGGGCACCACACCTGCAGGCCATCACTCTGTCAATACATGACATGTTTTTATTGTCTTTCAACAGGCTGCTTTCAGTCGTAAATCCCCACGATATGGCATAATACTTCATAATATGGTGGAAATGCTACAGCCACAAAGTACTCATTACTACTGATAAAACCAATGCATCTGAGCAAATACAAATGTACTAGAAGCTCAAGGCACCTCAAGTTTGTTTGAGTAGGAATTGTGCAGCTGCCAGCAATGCATTAAGCACTTGGCACTCCTTACATGAGCAGCACATACCTTACAGATGCTGGCACTTGACTGTGTGCAGCAGCATGGCAGTTGATAGATAACTCAAAGCACTTCGCCGTAAAGGTCGGCCATGACTACTGAGTTGGCAGGACCTATTGTTGCTGGCTGGGGTGCATCAGCATCACTGTGTTCCAGTTGCTGCTGCTGGTATGTGGCATTCTAGCAGCAAGAAACTCCACATATCAACAGCAGCAACTGGAGCACAGTGATACTAATACACATATTATATAAATTTATGCAAAAATTGACACAATTTTTGCATTTCATGGACTGCAAGCCAGCCCGGGATGGTCACCTGCACACACTGGTTGATGCCTGACAGTATGAGCGCCGGACAGGTCCAGTGGATGTAGACAGCAGCACCAGCAGCAATGTCGTCCTGTTGACCTGCACTTCAGGGCAGTTCATTAATAATCAATATATTTCATACATACTATATATATGGTTATTTATCCCGTTATTATAGCCATACTCGCCCAAATCACGGGAAAACTACCCATGAATATATCACTGTATTTTTTGCTATATTCCTTACCCACCTAAGGAATATCAGCAGGGATATACAGCAGGTTAGGAAGGGCTTACAGCATAAAAACAACATAGCCACACCCGGACTCGAACCTGCGCTCCTCGCACGTGAGGCCTGCACTCTAACCACTACACTACCAATCAGCAGCATGCCTAGCACATGCTCACACTGCTGGCAGTCAACATAGATCCGGAAAGGTTGCTATTTTCCGGATTTTTGCAACCGTTGAGCTATAAAACCCTGTTGAGTGTCGTCATGATCATTCCTGATGTTGAGTGGCCAGCAACAGCCAGTGCATCAGCATGAGGTACACAACAAAGGTAGGCCACATGTCAGCATGTACACTCATATGGCTATAATAACGGGATAAACGATTTATCTGGTCACTATATTGGACCCTCGGTGGATACGTGGCCATATTCCCTGCTCGGTAGGGCAAATCCTCCCTCGGCTACGCCTCGGGAGGATTCTCTCTACTTCACAGGGAATATGGCCACATATCCACCCTCGAGTCCAACATAGCGACCAGATAGTTAGTACATGCATATATGATATGTATGTATATGTATTATATTACAAATGTATATGTAATACATACAATATACATGTATGTATACTCACACCTCACCTAGCAGCCGTAACAGGCGGGATACCTGTGTCCAGCCCAGCAGCGGCAGCAGCGCTGTCAGCACAGCAATAAGAGCTCCCCGCTGCAACACAACACCCTTCACAGATGCTTCAGCCGCTCCATGAGCCTGACCAACAAACGTGGTGATGCCGCTGCTGATGCCGATAACCCTGGGGACCATCATCAGCAACAGCAGCATGGGCATTCAAACAAGCAGTGATTTGAATACAGTAACCAGATAGGGCTCAGAAGTGCCGTTTATATTACAGCTCTCCCTGTCGTTCACAGCACTGCTGGACTATGCAAATGGTACTATGATAATATGGGATACGTTGACGCCGATGACCCTGGACACAATCATCACAAACAGCAGGGACACAAAATAGCAGTGAGCTGCAGTCGCGCCGGCTGCCAGCAGCTGCAACAACAGTTCGATTAACAGCAGCTGCAGCAGCAGCAGCAGCAGGGGTCTGGCAGGAAGCACTGCTTGGATTATTGCTGCTTTCTGGCTGCCGCAGCAAGGCACAAATGCTGCAGTGCCCAGTGCAAAAGCCTTGAGGAGGGCCGCCTCAAACTCAACTTTTTATTCTAGGCACTGCAGCATTTGTGTTTTCAGATTGAATGAGATTAATAAAGCGATCCAGATTGAATGAATTTAACAAAGTGAATAATTGTTGAGTCCCTGCATCTGTGTGCAGAAAAAAGGCTAGAGCAAGTTTACTTGAAAAAAATATATAACCTGGAACAGCCACTGCGGTCCCCCTTGTCATGCTGGAAGTGCAGCCAGACAGCAGCAATGCTTAAGTGGGCAGAGTGGGCAAAATACGAGTGTCAGCAGGGCGTCCAGTGAAAAGATCTCAATATAGGTTGAATAGATAGATATACATGTGAGTATCGGAAATAAATATATAAGAAAGTATAAACAAAGGTTGCACTCACCAGCTGGAACATGATGCACCACCTTACTCATCAGCAAGAAAGGTAACAACCATCACTCACTAATGAGGGTCATTAAACAAATCATATATTTATGCAGCTTATCAAATTCGCAATGTTGGCTGACTTGGCTAACTGCTGCACTCACAGTGATAGTCCTGTGATGTTGTAGATGGTTTGTCCCAGAGCCAGCCTGGATAAGCTAAGACTGCCTAGACGGCCCACCTACAAATGTTGTGGCAAGATTGCAGCAGTGCGGGCCCAGGGCAGTACTTAAATGTTCTATTTCATTATACATATGTATGTAAATATGTTATTTTATTATACATATGTAAACAAATATGTTATTTCATTATACATATGTATGTAAATTTTTAGTTTGTTGTACATATGTCTGTATATACAACACAAGCACAGCAGCAGGATTGCTGCCTACCAAATTAGGTATGCTTTGAGTATATCCCATATAAGCCTGTGGCATGCTGTAGATCTGAGTAGGCTGCAGGGTTGCTGCATGAGATGTGATTGGGAGATCAGCAGCAAGCAAAAGCCTGCTGTTGCTGCTGCTTGTCGCCGGTCAGTTTTGTCAAACAACTGTCCTGGGTTCAACGGTTGCATTCACACATGCTTGCAAATGCAAGTATAAAGTGCCTGTGCTTGCCCCAGAACTTGGTTGGTTTATTTCTATATTGCTGCTGACAGATGCACTTGCCTGTGCGGTTGTTATGAGTCTGCTGGTGTAAGACATTACTCCGGTGGCAGCAATAGGAAGTGCCAAGTGCAGTAACCTGCATGATAAAAAAGCAGTTTATCAGAGAACACAGTGGGCTAGCTGCACAGATAACAAGCCTATACGCACGCTAACCTTGTTATGTGTTTGTTTAGACGATGTGTTCTGCGGCATGCTGTGTGTAATATCTGTGGGGCAAGCACTGCGCTGCTTGTAGCAGGTAGCTGCCAGCATCTTGACCATATGCAGCTAAAACGTGGCACGCATGTAGAGCTCACGTGTGCCAGAAAAGGTTTCGTACACACGGAATGACTCCCAAAATAGGCTTGTGCAGCCTTAGAGGGCTCAAGTACACGTGCTACTGACAGCATATGTTGGCAGCAGCCCCCAGGGGCAGCAGTGTGTTGACTACCGGAACCAACCTGTTCAATTCGGTGTTCCATCTGCGTTTCTCAGGCGGATCTTCTTCTGTCACTATTACACATCTTTCCGGATTGTTGTTGCGGTCCAGGAGGGGCTGCTCCGCATCGTTGGAAAGTGTCATGGTGAGGATGCTATCGCTCTGCACCTCTGCTGCCTTACGGGCAGTGCATCCGCGGACACGTCAAATTTGACATCTTATTGATGCATCATGTGGAGATTATCTATGCGAGGACCGCTCTCGCACGCAGTAATGCACGATATTCCTCAGAACTGTTGCAAGGCACCCTCAGGCTGATACTCTGCTGAAGTACCCCTCGGTCAGCCACCCACGATGATCATAACATGAGAATGTAAGGCGCACAAGAACGGTAAGAGTCCTGTACCCGATGATGTAACATGTGGTGGTACGCGCCAGTAGCGGAACGAGAGCAGCGCAGTGCGTTCCTTGTTTCGACATAAAGCTCCAACGTCCAGCGCTGCATTATTGTTGATGCGCATACCGCCTTTCCAATGTTGTTTCTGAGTCGTGGGGCATGGCCCCTGCTCAGTTGGCCAGCCTACTGCCTAGTGGCACTGCTGTCTGTTGTGCCTCTGTCCAACTTGGAAACAGTTGTCCCAATCTTCATCAATGCATTGATTGCTGCATTGGTCACTCATTTTACTTCACTCCCGTTTGTCAGTGATGCATGGCAGTGCTGTCAACTGGAGTGGCGTTGCTTTGCTGCTGCTGCTGCTACTACTACTACTACTACTACTACTACTACTACTACTACTACTACTACTACTACTACTACTACTACTACTACTACTACTACTACAAGTTACCTCAAGGGTTTCCACCCGAAAGGAGCAAACTGATGGCTCATGGGGGCACACCAAGAAGAAACATAAACCAGATTCAATTCGGTTGAATATCTGCAAGTTCAACTTTACTCAAGGCTGAAAACCAGAGACCGTTGCTGACTGAGTCGGGCTTGGAGCACAGGCTGTGCCACAACTGGCAGTTAGCTGGAATGCAGACTGTAGTGAATATACGGAAAAACTCACTTACTTGCGCTTGCGCTTGATCGTAGTCCAGTGCTCCAGATGCTGTTGTCGCTGCTACCCTCATGTCTACCAGCAGGTTCTGGCTAGCAGCGACCCTGTTACTACTAGATATAGTGATAATTGATACCATCAGCCATAGCTGCCATGTATTATTACTAGTTATTAACAAGTTATAACAAGTTATAACAATAATAGCAACAATGTCACAATGGTTTTCAGCATGCAACACATCCACAAGTCAGCGCATTTGCCATAGCACTTCAACTTGCTGCATGGCTGAATTCAGTTTACGCCCACATGTCAGCCGCTTAAATCGGACTTGCCAGCTCATTTAGCAGCGAGCCAACAAACAGATAGCCCTCAATGTAACGTACATGACGTTACAATGTGTCATCACCACCAAGTGTAAACTGGGGGCCAGCACTTCTAACTGCCTGCCGCTGCTGCTGCTCCTGCTGATTGCCAGTGCCACCTGCTGCTGATGCTGACACTTCCTGCGTCGGCCGCCGCTGTTGCTGCTGCTGCTGCGGAGACATACTAACTGTCAGTTGCTGCATCTGCACTCCCATGCTGCTGCTGCTGCTGCTGCCTGGTCCCATTGCTGCTGCTGCTGCTGCTGCTGCCAGCCCACCACCCCTCACAGTACTAAACGGCACCCGCAGCTGCCGCTTTGTGTGACTGGCAGCAAGGGTGGCGGGACTAGCAGTGATCACACTAGGTGCCCATTCTGTTGTGACCATGTCACCTAATGTGTGAGGCCCACCAAGATTGTAGTCGGCACCAAGGCCGCTGCTGTACCCTGCGGCAACCAGCAGCAGCAGCAGCAGCGGCAGCAGTTGAGAGAAGCATGCGCAGCAGAGCAGCAGTAGTAGCAGCGGTATAGGATAGCATAAAGCAGCAGCACTACATGCCAGCATATATACAATCTATATCAGAGTCTGAAACAAACAAACAAACAATAATAGTTGACATGAATCAGGAATACCAACCAAACGCCGCAAGAACTGTTTGATGCCTACCTGCTCCCCAATAATCATACTGTTCACCACCACCAGCAGCAGCAGCAGGAGTACCCAAAAGCTGCAGATTGCTGCCAATGCTGCTGCCAGCAGCAGCATCGCTTGCTGCTGCTGCTGCTGAAGGCACATGAGCGACAGCAATGATCCCACCACCTGGCTGCTGAGCCCTTACTGCTGCTGTTGCTGCTGATGGAAGCTCCAACTGCTGCTGCTGCCTATACTGCTGCTCGACATCTGGTCCATGCTCCGGTAGCTCTTGCTGCTGCTGCTGCTGCCGCTGCCGTCCTGCTGCTGCTGCACCTATCCCTCGCTTCATTCTCTCTCTCCTCTGCTGCCGCTGCACCTCTTGCAGCAGCTGACTCGCTTTCGGCGCAAATTGCCGCATGTATACAAGGATACTGTAGTCCAGCAGCAGTGATGTAGCAGGAGCACCGATCACGGCCCCAAGCCAAAACCCTCCGGACCCTAATAACTCAGGGCCTAAACCGCAGAGCGGTGCTAAACCTGAAACTGTGCCGCAAAGCCCTTGCAGGACTGCCAAGAAGGGCAGCCAGAGGGCCAGGGTACCCCAGATGAGGGCGTGGTTTATCAGGGTCCAGTGAGTGGTGCGGATGGCAACCTGGCAGCGGTGGCAGCAGCAGCAGCAGCAGGGACTCTTAAGCACAGCCGGCTGAGAGCTTGCTGACTACTGTACTTGTGTGGGGTATGGATGGGATCATATTTGAACTGCTGCACAGGGTCAAGTATGCATAGTAAAGAATCAAGAACACATAGTATAGAATCCAGAATGCATAGTATAGATCAAGAATGCATAGTATAGAATTAAGAATGCATAGTATAGAATCAAGAATGCATAGTGTTTCAAAAAGGAATACTTGATGTATCAGGCAGGAATACATAGTCACTCTGATTGCTGCCTCCTTTAATACAGCATGCATTCCTGCTTGATATGGTATCCGGCAGGAATGCCTGCTGCATTAGACGAGACTGCGATTTATGCCAGGTTACTTGTGCTGCTGTTGAACGCAGAGCGCCTGTAGGGGAGTTGCATCTGCGATTGCCGGGAGTCCTATGCATGCCCCCAAAGGATCCAGATAAACAGTGCAAAAACTGCTATGTCAGCACTATATATTTATGCACCATATCTATACATATACACGTTATGTAGATGTTATATAACGTCACTTACCCGTAATGTAACAGTTATTATGATGGCCGTCATGACAGCAGTCCCCACATACTCCACAGTGGCAGTTGAGCCTGTACTGGAGACCGCAGCATCTGCAGCCAAGGCGCGAACAGGAATGTAGAAGCACACAAGGCCGTGCCAGATGCCCAAGAGCACCCACAGGAGCCAGGCACGATAGAAGTCCCTGAAAAAGAAAACACACAAGTGCCGTGTGATAAGAATGTGTGTGTTAAATAATGGATGGGCAAACTGGATGAAATACTTTGCAGCCAAAGTGCCCATCAGCATGCCGTTTGTTGCACAATCCTGCCCCCCACCCATCAAAACCCACATCGGATGACAAACCCACATTGAATTTAAAACACCAATCACATGTCCCGTTGACAACGTGTCCCATATCATACATGTTCAGTGTACCTTATTTTTATGTGTTATATTCAAATCCGAATTTTTTGATAATATCATCATACCTTTCTTCAGCTCCATGCTCCCCCCCCCAAAAAAAACAACACACACACCCTCACTCACATGTCTGTTTGACAGCGGGTTTCGTCATACAGGTACGGATTCGCCAGGGCCACATGTGCTGGCACATCCTGCTCAAAAAGTCCAAAGCCCAAGGTGGGATATGCTGCCCAGATGGCGTTGAACGTGGCGATGTAGATGGGGAAGAAGATTGTCTGGGCACTAAAACCTGCAAAATGATACAAGAAAATGATACAAGAAAATAACATGTTAGGTAGCATGGTGTGACTGAAAATAACACAGCCGTGTGATTGGGTGTTACTACAGCTCACGACATGAGTTGTGATAGGAGACACAACATACACAATGAGCACAGAATATAAGAAAGAATAGGCTGCTTGGAACTATATCATAGCTGACGACAACTCTGAATGTTCAGTGTTCACACAACATCGTGGGTCAACCTCAACATATACACACACACAAGCCATCCCGCTTGTTTGCAGACTGCTGTTGGGCGTGAGTTAGAGCCCCGCTTAGTCTGTGCCTGTGATGCTACTGCAGGCTTGCATGATCGCATATAATTGATCCACACTCATATCATAAATAAAACAATGAATGAATATACACAATCTTGTTGGTATGAGCGATGCAGGTGCAGCATCATTGTCGAGCCCATGTGGCCTAAACCCACTAGATCAGAAACTGCAGTATACGTACCAGCATTACACTCACTTTTTTTTCACACATGTGATTGTAACATGTATAATTCATGCAATCTGAATAACGTACAGTATATAGTTTGAATCCCGTATGATATCAACAAGCCGGGCATGCCCCTACCCACCCATCCACCGGAGTAGAAGCTGTAGAGTATGTAGCACTGACGTATCCATCCACCGAACTCAAAGCTGTAGAGTATGTAGCAACTGATGTATACATTCATTTGTACATTCATTCATCTACTCATACAATCACGTATTGCATGCCGTATATTATCAACAAGCGAGCATGCCCTACACACCCACTCACCCACTGGATCAGAAGCTGTGAAATATGTGGCAACTGTCAGACAGTCATTTATTTCTACAGTTACAAATTGCATCCCGTATAATACCGACAAGCCAGCATGCCCCTACCCACCCACTCACCAGAGTAAAAGCTGTAGAAAATGTAGCAGCTGACATATGCCACATTCTTATAGAAGGCGTACAGCACCACCTCTCGACACCTCAGGTAGCTCTGACGCCCGTGAAGGAGCAGCAGCCGGACCAGGAACCGAAACTGACCGAAGGCAAAGTCAGCAGCCTGGAGGCAGAAGATACGGAAAAGGATGATTACAAGCTTATTTTCTGGTGTCAGATACTCAGTTGACACTTCCTGGACGTAAGTGTGGCTCGTAAATGTTTAAATTGTTTTGATTGTACTCAAGTTCATCACTGATTTGATTTTGGGCGAGGCGCGGGGCCGATGGCAGCATTCTTGTGGCTGCAAAGTTTGATTACTATTTTTTTTTATTATTTATCAAATGTGTTTTCCTAATATATATCATAATACACATACATACACACAGCAGCAGGCACTGACCTGGACAGCTGCCCTGCCTTCTCTACCGCTGATGCCGACTCCAATATGAGCTGCTTGTATCATGGACACGTCATTTGCACCATCGCCTATGGCCAATGTAACAGCGCCGGCTTTGCTCTTCAATAAATGAGCCACCTGAATGTGAATAATTTTAACAGATTACGAACCGAATTTGTTTTTGAATTGAGAAAGCGTGAAGGGGCTGGGTGTTTTGAAGCTACCCATACATTAATTGCTTCATGGTGATGAAATTTCAATGCCTGGCCTGGCATGAAACAAACCACACCGATAGGTATGCAAGTGGCATTATCCAGAGTTCTCAGGCGAAGCAGCAGCTGACAGCAGTGAATGATATGCACACCTGCGAAACAGTTTCAAGCTCGAGAGATGATGATTCTCATTGATGGATGAATTCCCTGGTGAGGAGACATGCAATGCATAGGCCAGGCCCTGCAGCAGTACTGTTTGATGAAATACCATACCATACCACACCATACCACACCATACCATACCATACCATACCATACCATACCACACCACACCATACCACACCACACCACACCACACCATACCATACCATACCACACCACACCACACCACACCACACCACACCACACCACACCATACCACACCACACCACACCATACCATACCATACCATACCACACCACACCACACCACACCACACCACACCACACCACACCACACCACACCACACCACACCATACCATACCATACCATACAATCTGGCCCCAGAGACGCTCATGGGGGATGTGAAGTAGCTGATCTGATGCTACCCACCTGTGCTTTCTGCATTGGCGATACCCTGCAGCAGATCACGGCACTGCACTCCTTACACAAAGACAGTAAGGCATCTTCATGCTGCGGCTGAAGAGCAACAGCGAGTGCAGCACCATCAATCACCAAGGCGACCCCAGCAGCAGCAGCAGCAGCAGCAGTATCCCCTGGCACCTGCAGCCACCGGGGAGCTGAACTTGATCTAGCAGCAGCAGCAGTAGTTTGACCAGCGGTCAAACCATTTTGACCTGGGGTTTGACCAGCTTTGACAGCTCCCACTGCTGCATGCATTCGCTGCAGTGTTGCTAATACTGGACTGCTGCTGCTGCTTGGGATATCTTGAGCGGCAGCAGCAGCGGTCGTGCCAGTTGATGCTGCTGCCTGAAACCTGGAATGCTGCTGCTGCTGCTGATGTGCTGCAGGGGGTAGCAGTGTGAGGTTGCTGCTGCTGCTGACCAAGTCTGCTTCCCTGACCTTGATGACAGCCATTTGTTGATGAAGCAACCTGCATGTTGGGAAAGTACACTGATGAGAGAACAATCATATGATATCATATAATATCTTAATTTATATTGTAATATCGAATGTATCTCATCATCATACACGTCCACATACTGGCGATGTGTCACAAATAACTCCTGGACAAAAATACAACATTGCTCAGCTGCTTCTGGTTGTGAAGTTGCTCTCACAGCATATATTGCTGCTCAAAGCCTTAGCAGCAGACAGCTGCTACTTTGGCGGACTGCCCAGGTGGTCAGCAAGCTTGCTGGCTGCAGGGGAATTACTACTTATTATCATCATCATCAACCATGCTATTGAACAGTACACAAGACAGACTGGCAAAGATAGTAGCAGGGAAAGTGGCAGAGGAAATGGCAGAAAGGATGTTAAGAAAGCAGCAGTGCTCGTGAATCTGGTTACCTGCTATACTAGCAAGCACCAGAGGGCAAGTGCACCCGTATCATGACATGATAATCATCTCCCTCTGCTCCATGCCTAGGGCTTTGTGGCCCCAGCTTAAAGAGAGAGAGCGAGAGTGACAGAGAGAGATATGTTCTTACCTGGCTGTGTGACCTATGCTGATTGCTGTTTCCATTTTGTCGCCGGTGAGCACCCACACTTTGATGCCAGCAGCAGCCAGGGCAGCTATTGACTCTGGCACGCCATCCTGCAAAGCACAGAGACTGAGACCATTGTTTATTATACATATACATATATATTATACACTTTATAATTCGATTCATAATGTGCTCAAATGATACAACTTCTCAAATATATGATATGTGTGAATATGGCCTATGTAATGCCTGTGTTCCCGGTAACAATTCAATGAGGTATATGCATTTTTATCATAATAATATATATTTATTATGATATTTCTGTTATTCATATATTACATGTCATTATTGTATTCGTTTTTACACCAGTACTGTATCGCGGGGACTCATAAATAACACACCTAGTGTGCTTCTGAAATGTTGCCGCCCAATGGCAGGATTGCTATGGCTAATGGGATGAATATATACATATGTTGTTGGTTGATGAGATTGAATTAGATGTCAAACAAACCACTGGTCAAACCTGTAATTTGTCTTCAACAGCAGTAGCACCAAGCAGCACGAGCTCCCGCTCCAACTCCTCACAAACAGCAGCAACACGCCCCGTCCGATCAACCAAACTTCCAGAAGCCTCCTTATACCTCTGAGCCCAGGCATCATACTGCTGCTGATCCAGGGTTTTGCAGGCAACAACTAAGGTCCTATACCCCGCCCGTGACATTTCTGACAAGTGCGCATTTGTCATGGCGAGCAGTGGCTGCGCGATGGCTTGTTCTTCAGGCGATCTGTCAGCGCCGGCCAGCCGCTCAAGCATCACGTTGTCTGCTCCTTTCGTAATGAGCTGCAGTCGACCATCAGCGGACTTTACAACAACGCTCATGCGCTTCCGGTCGCTGCTGAACTCGAGCACGGCGAGCAGCTCGACACGCTGGAGGTGTCCGGCGACTTCGACCTCTATGCCAGCGGCAGACCTGCAGCAAGCATACCATGACATGCTTTTGTTGGCTGCGTAGAATTCTTCTAGGCAGTTGTGCATAGCCGACCTGCCTTGTAGATGGACTGGCCAGATTGAATTCAACAAGCTTCTCCTGGGTTAATACTGTGAATGACAACCAGAAACCATCATCAGTCACATATGAGAACTCCCACTGTACATTACTAGGTGGTATATAAACCGCTTATTAGTTGCCAATCGGCATCAACGCCAGAATCAGTCCACAAGCGTATAGAGGATCTCTGTGACACCTACTAGGAGTCAAAAACCGAGGAGATTCTGCACCAAGCAATGCTTTGCTGCTGCACTCCTGCTCAGGATAAACAGTCATGGCCAAATGGAAACATCACATGCCGCAAGCGCTTACCTGGAAACCAGCTTGGTGCCCAGATAAGCCGCTCCAGCAACCAAAGCCTCTTCATCAGGAGATGCGGCCTGCACCCAGCACAATCAGCAGCAGCAAGGTGCGTGTCGTCCAGCTGTGTGATATGCCTGTATGGAGAGTACTTATACGGTGAACTGACTACTGTTTCAAAAGTAAATATGTTTTGACAGCAAACTCCCTCGCCCCAAATAACCTGATCACTAAATGAAGCATGAAGAAAGACAGCTGTGGGTGCTGATTTGTACACAGAGCCAACAAAAACCACTCAGCAACACAGAATAAGAAGGAATAATTTCAGTGATAGACATAATTATCCCAACTGAGAAGACTACGCCAAGATATTTTGGCGATCAACACATTGGCGATCAACACATAATGGGAAAGAAACGACTGTACCTGATACAGAAGCTGACCCTGATCAGTCGCTGTAGGCACCACTGTGTTGCACAGTGCCAGTGCCAGCAGAAACTCACCCACAGCAGCAGCAGCAGCAGTATTAGCAGCATCCGGTTCAGCAGGTGCCCCTCTACTGCTGCTACTTACCGCTGCTGCTGCTGCTGCTGCAGCTGCTGCTGCAGCTGCTGCTCGGAGCCCTGAATCAAGTGCTATGGTGTGGGGCGTATTTGGGGGTGGCAACTCACCAGCTGATCCAATAACTACACCACCCCCACTGCTTTTGACATTGCCAGCAGCAGGAGATGCCTGCTGCTGCTGCTGCTGCTTGGTGGGGGCCATCCTGCTGCTGCTATTGGAGCCATTCTCAGCAGTGGCTAATGCTTTCCTTGCTGCTAAATGCTGCTGCTGCTGCTGCTGCTTCTGTTGCGCTGCGTGGCCGTACATTTTGCCTGCTATGCTGGCCCACACGAACCCCATGATGTTCTGTGTCAGTGTGCCTGTCTTGTCACTCAGTACATACTGCACCTGTAAGCACAGTGTAGCACACATGTTAACACACCATGCATCAAATGCAATGATTTGATTAATATCAACATGTCACTACATCCTTCAACAGGTTCTGACTTATTGCTAAATATGCATACAAATAGGAACGATGATATTATTGGATGTGATAAAAATACACCAGCACAAAGCACCACATACTACAGTATCAAACAAATTGACACCAGGCTGTAATGAATTGATGTTTACATATATGTGTTTATATTCGTCGCCTTGGCATCTGAATTGAATTGTTACATTGTGCAAAGCCCCAGCCCCAGCCAAAGCACAAAAATGCACCGCCGCACCGGCGCAAGCCCCAACTCAAGCAACAACAGAGAAGGGG
>JABEVS010000590.1:0-34472 GCA_018290735.1 Coelastrella sp. MACC-549 | reverse complement strand
AGCTGTACTTGCACATCTCCACCCTGTTGATACTGGTGTCACTTGGCAAGGGTAGGATCAAGCCATACCCAGGTGGCACAAGGCACAAAGCCTCACCACCGCTGCCTGTGCTTTGTGTAGTCATGCCATAGGGGCACCTGATGCAGCTGCCACTGCCAACCCCACCAGGGTTGTAGAAGCCAACGGCACAAGGCTGCGCCTGACAGCCTGTGCTGTTACAGGCTGTGATGCCATAGCCTGGCTTTGCCACTGAACAGTCTGTGGCTGCTACTGCTGCTGGGTTTGCTGTGGTGATACCTTCTGCACAGGGCTGGCACACGTCTATGAACCCCATGGTGAAGTTGGGCTGGAAGGTCCCAGCAGGACAGGCCTTCACCACAGCCAGCTCAACGTATAAACCAGGAGCAGCAACTGCAGTAACAGCACCCAGCAAGACGATATGCAGTTGGCAGACAGTCTTTGTTGCTTGGACAATAGCAGAGGCACAACCCAGATGAAGTGATGCCACTTTTGCGCTGTCGACACTTGTATATCTGGTGCATGTGATTCAGCAGCTCACCACAATCACTCCTGCTCGTGGCTCCTGTTGTTCCTGTTGTGAAGCCAGCAGCACAGTTGGTGCACGGCACCCTGGCTGGTCTGCCGCCCGTGCTGTATGTTCCAACAGCACATGGGGCCACGGTAGTGGCGTTTCCATACACTGCACCCCAGCCAGGAAGCAGCACTGCAGCAGAGAATGCAGTGCAATGGCCGTGTAAAGCTGTGAGGCACTAGTGCTAGCGAATGCAAGAACCTTCTTTGAACAAGAGTTCATTGTTATATGCAGCCACACCTTGCCATAAGCCCACGTTGCACACGTTGCACACATCAGCGACAGGACAGCAAGTATACCAGGCATGCACCATCTGCTCACCACAGTCGCTTTTGAACTTCCCCACTGCTCCTGCACGCGTCGTGAGGCCTGCTGGACATGGCACGGCAACTGCAGGGCTCAGTCCCTGTGGTGCACCTGCTTCTGCAGGGAGAGTCATGCTGTTTAGTCCGCCACTGCACCAACTGCCCGCTACGCATGGCTTGCATTGACATGTGCCGCTGCTGCAGTCAGCGTAAGCTCCAGATATGCAGTCTGCGCACACACGGCAGAATTAGCACCACCGTCGACTGGTGTCGTTGAGTAATATTACCGCTGCCGAGGTACCTATCTGCAAGGCCTCGGCAACCCACTGTAATACTCATAACATCATCACGGGTGCCACCACGAAGCCTGAGCGATCACCGCAAGGCCATCATCCAAAAACTCACCACATCGCGTGCCATCATTACTCCTTGTGTACAACCGCCCTGCACACCTTGGGCATCTCAATATTGCCTTAGTTCCAACGATCGATTGGTAGCAGTTGTCTGAGCCACACCCAGCAATTATGCTTCGGCAGCTATCAAGCTGCAGAAGCTGACGGCTTGTAACTCCTGATATGTACACGCATACCAGCCAAATCAACATATGAACCCGGCATTGAACTGCAGAGCATCTATCAGAGTGCATCGTTCAACACATACTAGCGATGGCAGCTTATCTAGGGCACCGTCAGCGTTAGAATGTTGGATAGCGGACTTTAACCTAAACAGAGCAGTCTGCTGCCGACAAACGAGACTAACAAGGCCCTGGTCGCCGGTAGTTCGTACATTGCATTGAAAACCACGGCGAGCTTCGACAAACGGCCTGTTTCAAGCCTCAATCAAGAAACGCAGGATCTCTATACTACATTTTAGATCACGAATACTCCGCAACACCTCATAAGAGGCCCTGGAAGATTAGCTTCAGGTCATCTTCTTGCAGCCATCACAAGCACCGTCAACGAGATAGATAAGAAAACAAGGTAGGTTAAAGTTCATGTCTTGACAGTGATGCTCGCCCCCTGCCTGGTTAGCGCTCTTCTGGCAAGGTAATCTGCTGTCACTGATCGGTGCAGTCAGCGCATTCTCCCTTGCACATTGCACTCTTACATATGTCTTTCCTTAAACTAAGCAAAGAGCAGCATTGCGTTTCAGTCCTAAGTGCCACCTAAGTCATTGGTACAAAGGTACAAAAGGCACAAAGTCGGTGGGATGACCCCCACTAACCCCAGCACAATTGTGCTTGCAAGCCAGCGAGCCAGTGGATGACTTATGGGATGCGGTATATTCTCATACAATGCCTCTTCCACGGGCACTCGCCGAGCGAGTCAGGCTCCCCGGGCCGGATTCAAACCCGTACCTCCAGCATCCAAATCCAGAGCTCTACCACTGGTAGGGGTTGGAAAGCCTTTCACTGAGAACTTCTGTGGCACAGAAGTTCTGGTGGCCAGCAGCGAATCAAGCACAGCTGTGCAGATCTCATTTGTCAGATCAATGTAAATTGCCAGCTGTACTGCGGTACAGAGCTGCATTCCAGTTCAGCAGTGCACTGCCAGTGCACCTGGTCGGACACAACCAGCCAGGCCGGACACAGAAGAGGCATCCTTGCCGCCAGTGCTAGTAGGCCAATCACTGGCCTAATCATCTTCATGATGCCCCTTGGGCTCCTCATTTCAGCCTTGCAACAAGCTTGTTAAGCTTCAAGCGAGTGGCACAGCTCTATCACATGGCACGCCATGCCACACGATACTCTTATGCTATGACTTACCAGGAGATAGAGAGCCTGTCATATGTTGAATACAAGGTCAGTGTGCATGATGTTGCATTCATGCAGCATTGTGATGGCATGCTCACTGAGCATTTGACAGCATGGTGCTGTGTGGGCAAGAAACAATTCATGCTAGTAGCAGGTAGATGGCAGATTCTCTACCCTGCTAACATTGTCAAATATCAAGCCATGCTGCATATATATAGGTTGCTGTACCCCAACCCAATATCTTTGATCAACCACCAACCTTGTTTCAGTGATTATAATGCATTGACACCTAGAGAAAATTTCATGTCTGACATTATCACACCTGCTGCATGTTGTCGGTCTGGCAGCCGACAACATGCAGCAGTCTGTAGGTCTCAGACGGATGGCACCCAGCCTGCTAGCCTGGTGACGCAGATGAGCTGCTAACTGTTGGAATGCACTCTAGCCTATCGCTTTAACCTGGCCCTCTGATGTATGGCATGCATATGCTTCTATGGTCCATCCAGAATGCTGTATACCAAGATATAAATCATGAAGCAAAGTGATTTACAGTCAAGCAACCAGCCGGACTTTCATCCCAACACAAGCAAGGTCTGTTGCAAAGAGAGCTTACAGGCACGTCACACACACAGTCATATGCAGTGCCAAGCATGTAGGAGCAACATGGTGAAGGATAGCTATGCCTGTCAGACCACTCAATGACTGAGGTGTATTAATATTCATAGATCCACCCAGAAAAGAGACACATTGGGGTGGATGTGTACGAAGGACAGTCAGCTCACACAAAGGAGAGCAACAACAAAAAAGTGTGCAAGCGCATCATCATCACGGCAGCATATGCTGCTAAAAAGCAGCAAGCAGAGACTATACAAGCCACAGAAGGTACTTGCGCAAGCGAGTGAGGGCAGGAATAATATGATCTTGGTGAACAAATCCAATCTGCAGTTATTATGGCGTTGCTGCAGTGCTCAATAGTTGACCACATTTAGTCTTACCACCCTGAATTAGGATGTGTTAATAAGCCAAGAAATGCAACTGCACAAAGACAAAATGCAGCAGTGATGCTCCACTGCAAAGAGCCTACATGTGACTGAGACATGGTGGCCTCATGGAACGTTGCTGTCATGCCTCATTTGATGACTGGCAGCAGCAATACAGATTGCATCCTCAGTCCTGGAACTTTGTGATGTAAGACGCCTTATGGTCTGCAACTGCTGGTCCACAACCTGAGCTCAAGGCCTCGAGTCAGATTACACGCAAGGGAAGGCTGTCATAGACTCTGTGGTGCTTTATGATATAGTCAGACATGACTAAACTTCTGTCTGTGGCTGTCAGATATGGGCACACCCGTAGCACACCTGAGGACAGCATGTATGCACCTGAAACTCATACACAATCCTCACTGAGGACAGCAGGCAACGACTCAAGTCATAGAAACAAGGACAGAATGCACTGCCACTGCAAGCTGCACCAATATTTCCAGCACCTCTGTTCAGTCGTTTCTGCTTGGTGCAGGAGACCATGTGCGGTTTGGTGTGTGCTTGTGGATGTGTCATACTCAAGTCCAAAACACTGTCATTGAGTCCCAAGACCTTCAGCAAACCTGAAAACTCTGCATTATTACCCCCCCCCATTGATGTGCGACAAGCATCATGCGACTCTTATGGCGTCATCAAGGTGGTAGCATTATCAGTACCAATTGGTAAAGTGCACACACAATTTCAGTTTTGAAAGCATCTGCGTGAATCACCGTCCAACGAGACCCCAGCTTGAGCAGAACACAACCTATACTCTGCATGCAGGGTCCATTGTCACCAGCATCTCAAAAATAAGTTGGTGATGGTGCACAAATGGCATACAAGTTGTGGCAACTTGGGGGAAGCATAGCTTGGAGCCAGCCTTGCAGCACTTGCCGGAGCTAGAAAACTGAACACCCTGGATGTGAGTTTCCAGCCCAGCATGTAAGGTGCTCGCCAATAAGGCTTTTGCTGGCCAAGGAGTACATTGACCTCTTAGAGTAGCCTAAAAGGAGAAGCTGATTACCATATCTTGAAGTTGGTATAAGTTGATACCACCAGGAATGGGTGCTGGCACTGCATAGCTGTTTACATAGGCCAATGGCCTGAATGGCCATATTTGCAGCTGAAGCAGGCTTGATGTAAGCTGGTATGGCGTTGCCTGCATAAAAGTAAAGTTCACGTCATGCACTGAGGGTGCTGTGTGTGCACTTGTAAAGTAGCCGCTTGAATGCAATGTGCCAGACAGCAACAAACTCTATTGGCTGCTGGCATGCTAAAGTTGATCCTGGTATGCCAAGAAGGCCCACAGAAAATTGGTGGTGAATATGCACACAAGTGTCATGTTTAACACCATTTGGAATTGGAGTGGGATTGCACCTATTACACAAGTGACTGGCAGTCTCAGTGAAGAAGCTGCTGCAGCACCTGCCAGGGTGGCCTCACCGTGCCGGCATACATGGCGCACATGTTTGCAAACGTCCATACATCTTGCTGCTGAGCGTCCACACACAATTGCTGTCCAGTGCCGAGGAGAGGCTCAAGTAAACTACCAACCAAACACAAGAGAGTCTGCACTAGTGATAAGTTCCTTGTCTTGCGGTGAATGGTGGTGCCACTGGTAAGGGCAGAGGTCACCTGCAGCAGATGAAAATGACGGCAGCACTGGCCAAGATCCTTGCTGCAGCAGCAAACGAGTGGCTGTGATGTAGTGAATGCTCAGAACAAAAACCAGCTGTGCAAAGCTTTTGACTGCTATGTGCCTTAAAATCTTGCCTGATTGCAAATGTTATCAACATTAGCCATCCTTCTGGCTCCTACCAGGTGCTCAGAAGCAAGGTGGTGTGGTGTGGTGTGGTGTGGTGTGGTGTGGTGTGGTGTGGTGTGGTGTGGTGTGGTATGGCATGGGGCATGGCACGGGGCATGGCATGGGGCATGGTATGGGTGTGGTGTGGTGTGCTTGTGGCATAGCATGTATCGGGGCATGGCATGGTATGGCATGGAATGGCCGCTCACAGCTGGCAACTTATCATGAATGATGTGACCGTGAATTCAGTGCGAAAATGGGAAATGTGGTCATCGAAGGCTTCAGATCACACACTGCTGAGCTCTGATCATATGGCAAAGTGCGTGCCTGGCTGCTTACGTTTGCATTGTACCGTAGAGTCCCATCACAATAGTAGCATATGTCCCAGCATGCTGTAGGATTGCTGCAGGACCTCGTCTTGATGTCATCTAGAACCCAGATACCGGCACCAGCTGGTTGACTCAAATTCACGGGCAAAAACATCTGTCCACCAACAGAGACACAGCCCAACAGACTGCCAAGGACATCAGGGGCTCCAGTACTGTTAACCGAGGTCAGGATATTACCTGGATTGGAACAAACACAAATGGAAAGGGGCCCAATGGTGACCTGAAGCAGCGTCGTGCCACTAGCCAGGCCACTGGCACTGCAGCCATTGTTTCCAGATGGCGGGATGCAGCCGGCACGCTGATTATAGCTGTTGCCAGGTTGAGATACAGTCCAACCAGCAGGACACACCACTGAGGCAGGTGTCGAATTTGCTGGCTTCGGAGTGCATACGCCTGATGGTGTTGGACTTGGACTGGGGAGTGGCTGTGGGCTGGGTACTGGACTGGGGCTGGGTACTGGACTGGGGCTGGGTACTGGACTGGGACTGGGTGAGGGTGTTGCTGGTATGCAGCTGCTGGCATTGGCTGCAGGTACAAAGCCTGATGGACATGTCTGGCATGTTGAGAAGCTCCCGTTGTTGTACGTGCCTGCAGGGCATTGTGCTGTGCAGGAGGGACCAACAGCACTCCAGCTGCCCCACCCGGGGGCACATACTGCAACAGCAACCAGCAGTGTGAGCAATGGCACCCAGTCAGGGCAGATATGGATCATAGAGGCGATGAAATGCTGGCAACAGCTCCCCGTCTGCGACAGCTGACTTGTAATAGCTGCTGAAGCGTGAAAGTCAAAACATCAGCACTCAGTAGTACCCCCAACAGGAAGCAGGCGTGAGACGCTGCGCCCACCTGTGCAGTTGGAAGCAGATGTGGCTCCCAATATCAGCGTATTTGTGTTTGAAGGACATGCCTGACATGTCGTATAGCTGCCATCATTCCAAGTACCCAGGGAGCATGCACTGCTGCAGGAGGGACCACCGCCAGTAGACGACCAACCTCCCCAGCCAGCAGCACACACTGCAGGAGAAAAGTTGTGGAAATTTGCAAAATGTTGTGTCTGTTGCAGAGTTGGCAGTGTTCATGCAAGCCCACTTTCATCTTGAAGCGTACCTGGTCCACCCTGACAGGTCACAGCTGGAGATCACTTGAGAAAGCAGAGCAGCAGCATCAGAGCAGGGGTACCAACCTGTGCAGTTGCCCACTGTTGTACTGCCAGTTGTTGGCGTGCTGGTGTTGCTTGGACAGGGTGAGCAAGCATCGTTGGCAAATGAGCCTTTGTAACTGCCCTGGGGGCAGGCAACTGCAACTGTTGTGTTGAGGCTGGGATCAACTATCGGTGTATACCCTGGTAGCGCCTTACAAGCGCTCTTGCTGCTGCTGAGGGTTCCATCAGTAGACATGAACCTTGGACATGTGTCACATGGCTTGGCCAGTGCTACTGGTGTGTCCTGGGACATGCCAACTGAGCCCGCCCAACAGTCTATGGCTGTGCGGTAAGTGCCAAGCACAGGGTCACGCAGCATCTGCAGGCCCTGGCCCTTCAAAACGTCTGCAAGTGTAGGTACAGAGAGTTGGTTTGTGTCAGCAGCTTTGCACTGAGCATGTTGTAAAGCACATTACAGCATATCCCTTGGTGAGCACAGACATGTGAGTGGTGCAGAAGGGAACTAGACAGGCAAGGTGCCCTGGTGCCTTGCTTCAGTGTCCATGGCTGTTGCTGAGGAAGAACCTGACTCACAGCAATCATCGACACTTGTTCTGTTGTTCATAGACGTCACATTCACACCACAGCTTGTACATGGTGCCCGGTTCCACCCAGGGTTGTAGCTGTACTTGCACATCTCCACCCTGTTGATACTGGTGTCACTTGGCAAGGGTAGGATCAAGCCATACCCAGGTGGCACAAGGCACAAAGCCTCACCACCGCTGCCTGTGCTTTGTGTAGTCATGCCGTAGGGGCACCCGATGCAGCTGCCACTGCCAACCCCCCCAGGGTTGTAGTAGCCAACGGCACAAGGCTGCGCCTGACAGCCTGTGCTGTTACAGGCTGTGATGCCATAGCCTGGCTTTGCCACTGAACAGTCTGTGGCTGCTACTGCTGCTGGGTTTGCTGTGGTGATGCCTTCTGCACAGGGCTGGCACACGTCTATGAACCCCATGGTGAAGTTGGGCTGGAAGGTCCCAGCAGGACAGGCCTTCACCACAGCCAGCTCAACATATAAACCAGGAGCGGCAACTGCAGTAACAGCATCCAGCAGGACAGCATGTGATTTGGCACACAGATCCTCTTGCTTGTACAGCAGCAGAGGCACAGCACTGCTAAAGCTGCACTGCTGCTGTACGGTAAGACCTCACTATCTGTGGTAAACTGGCCACCCATGGCATGAGGGTCATCACCATGAGCAGGCAGTCCCCTTAATGTCGTCGCTACAGCACACATCATATCACAGATCAAGCAGAGTGCCTTGACCAGTCAGTGGTGGCAAGACCAGTGTCACCAGGGATGGCATGCTGAAGACTGGAAAGTGCCACCCCTCGCTGTAGGCAGTTGGCACTATGGCGTCTACAGTACGATGTGTGAAATCAAGGTTTCACAACCCCATGGTACCCTTCGAAGCACTACCCTGGGAACTACAGTAATTCAACCTTGGTATAGAATATGGCACGATATAGTGGTGAACCCAGGTCAACAGGTGTGAAGTGCCCTTGCATTGTGTTAGGTAGGGTAGTGAAACGGCCAGATGATTGGTTGGGGCAGTTGTGCCCTGTGCAATCCAGCAACTATGCTCACCACAGTCGTTCTTGCTAGTGGATCCTGTCGTTCTTGTTGTGAAGCCAGAAGGACAGTTGGTGCATGGCACGCTGGCTGGTCTGCCGCCTGTGCTGTATGTCCCCACAGCACATGGGGCTATGGCACTGGCGTTTCTGTACAGTGCACCCCAGCCAGGAAGCAGCACTGCAAGCAAGCGACACAACCAACCAAGCCAGCATGCTGTCAACATGCCATATGCAGTCACGCACTGGTGTGTTAACGCAACAACAGTGTTGCTGGCCAGCACAGCAACAGCATGCATATCAGGCCTGCTGTCAGGCTGTACATGCTCGCTGTGATAAGCGCACAATTAGGGATTACATTACTCACCACATTGACTCTTGTATCTTGCTACAATGCCAGTGCCGGTTGTCAGGCCGATATCGCAAGGTACTGCTTTTGCAAGAGTTATTGGTGCAGCTGGTGCTGAGAAGTATACTGCTGCAGTGTCATTGGTGTTAAGGCCGCCACTGCACCAACGCCCGGCTGGACATCTGCTACATTGACATGCACCGCTGCTGCAGTTGGCATAGGCGCCTGGAACGCAGTCTGCGTATAAGCAGCAGCTTTGAACAACATCACATTTGCGGCAGTACGCCTCCTATATGCTGCTTGCCATAATGCGTGCACAGCTGATCGTGATTACTAGCAGTCAGCTCTGACAAGCAGGTCAAGGCGATGCACAATGCCTGCTATTGCCGAGCACGGGGAACTTCAGCAGAGCCCCAACCTCGACTTACCGCAACGTGTGCCATCGTTGCTTCTTCTATACAGAAAGCCATCACATCTTGGGCATATAAGCGTGCTTCTAGCACCTACTACCGTTTGGTAGCACTCATCTGTGCCACAACCCGGAATCCAAGCCCGACAATTATAAGACTGCAGCAGCTTATGAGCTGCGGCTGCTGCACATATCAGATGAACAATATACGCGTAGATCAAGAGCTTTGGTAAATATTCAGGCGTCCCGGGGCCAGCGGGCATGATTCAAGCCTTTGACATGGACCTTTGCTGCAATCAAAGTGATCTATGCACGATAAGCTGTGTCTCTGGGTCACAACAGGATCATATGGTATGGCGACAGGTGGAAGGATGAAGTTCCAACGAAGTACTCTGGTTTACTTGCTTTGAGTTGTAGGGTTGGGCACCACAGCCTTGCGCATGCTCAACGGCATGTAGCAAAAACACTAGACGTCCTTTGCGACGTAGTCATAATAATGTATTATACGAACAGTTTCTAGTCGAGGTGCAAGGCGCACTTGTCGGCAGTTGCAACGTCATTGTGAACAACACTATGAAAATATGCCCGGTCGCTGGTGACCGGTCACCATGGCACTATACCAGACACACCCATTCCTTATGTGCAAATGACAGTGATCGCGCTGTTGTACAGCTTGACGCTTCGTTGTGAGCGGTTCTCTTGAGCTGCAGCCCAGGCCTAGGCCTGCAGGCTCATACCACATGGTGAATGCACAGCCTGAGTATAGTATGCAGTAGTTCACCAGTACATGTTGAAATCATGTTTAAGCGGTCAGACTATCATGATCATGACACAATGAGTTATGTTGGTTAGGTGCTTTCAGCCTGTAATAACTTACTTGTTGTTGTTTTGAAAACAACCTCACTTAACTAAATTTGTTCCACCTGAGTCCTTGTCCAAGTATGCTTCTGTTGAATCAGAAAGGTTGCACAATAGTAACCGTCTAATCTGCTGGACTTTACTCACCCACATCACTGAGCGCAACGATCTGGACTAATATGTTGACCGCAGCTCACATGTAGAAGGCCTCTCAGGGTGACCGAAATCTCATAAACAGGGTCGCCCCGCAGCCTGTCAAGTGAATTTGCGACTGGCAGTTTGTGTTAGGAAAATTTAGCCATATAGCGAGTTATATGCTATGGCAAATGCGCTGACATCAAGACTAATTGAGTGACGCGCATGCTGGTAATGATTACATGCAGCCAGCCTGGCTGAGCCATATTTTGTGACCTAGTAAACGTAGAATATTACACGAGCGTACTCATGTGATATGCAGGATTTGAAAACAAACCAGATAAGGCGTGATCAAGTGCTGAACGACCGCGAGACGTAGAGTAACCGGCGCAAGGGTTACTCTAAGATCTTGCAGCCAAGCTTAAGCCAGCACGGCCACAAGCAAAGGCTGCATACCACAGGTCGTTGTATCACAATTAAAAACTCACAGCAATGATCAGCTACATCGTCTTCTTTTCCCAACCCCCCCGCCCAGGGTTCAACTATCTTGCCAAAAGTCAGTGTGCAAACTGCCTCAGCGGCCGCACAAGCCCAGTTCTCCTACCAGGCAGGGCAGCGGTCTCTGGTACAGTGTAGAAGCGCTAACTGTAAGTCCAGGAGCTGGCATGTTACTTTGCAAACCCTGACTCAGGGTTCAGGTCTAAAATGCCAGAGACCTACAGCCCCAAGGACGGGGGGGAATACTGGGTGTGTGTATAATTGTCCATTGCAATGACTTTGGCAGTTTGCACGCTAACATGCAGCCAAATTGTTTAATCCAATAAAACCGGGCTATGATGACTGTTCCCCACATTTTTATATTACCTTCCTGCTGTGAAGGAAAAGGGGGGAGCTGTGATATACAGCACTTCTGAGCCCTACCTGGTTAGCATTCTCAAATAATTTGTGTTTTAGCTCTTTCTGCAACTGCTGCTTCTCACAAGAAGCCCTTGGCAAGGTGGAATGGAAGCAGTGACCGCAGCTCTGCCAGTGCAATGTTGCTGCTGCCGTTGCCACATGTTTGTGGAATCGCCTATGCAGTACGGCAGTGACTGCCCGAACCAGGTTGCCATGGGGCTGTTTGAATTGTGCTACTGAATTTGAACTGTGCTACTGAATCTGAGTTCGCAAAAGGAGCCCCTTTTGGACCTCGAGGTGCATTGCCATACTTGAAAGACTCCAATAAGTCACTGGCTGGCTCGCTGGTTGGGCACATGTGTTCCAGGCATGTACATGAGGGTCGAATCATCAGCTACCTGCGCCCAACCAGGTACAATACCAGTGGTTTTTGATGAAACACGAGCATCGGCTTGTGCTATATCGCTGCTCAAATTTCTCAGCAGTGCTGGTGACAGGGGCACACACGCTGGTGTTCACTTCAAGTGGACAGTTGCAGTTGCTACTAGCAGGCTCAACCTTTTGACAGTTCAGATGGAACATGCACATGTGTTCCTGGCAAGCTGCTGCCATTGCTGCTATGGTTGCTGTGTAACAGGAGGAGGATACCTGCTTTTGAAAAATGTCTGGGAGGACCTCGCATGATGCCAGCTTGCTTCTTGCTCAGGGAGCCAGATTAGCTTTTTGCCGGCTCTGTCATCAGGTACACTCGTTTATTAGTTGTACCATCCACGTTCTATTGGGCCAGGCCAGCAGTCCGACTGCAGTTTTGTTTTGTTTTCCTGGCAGGACTGTCCTGCTCCTGGGCGTCCTGGGTTGTGCATCATGCTCAACTGTTCAAGCCTGGGGAAGCTGAGCCACCGTAAGCCCTCCGAGGAGAGCTTATCGTATGAATTTCTGTACACACTGTACATAATATATATTAGATAGAGTTGTGCCATTGGCCCAGACAGCGGCAATGGCACATGCAGCAGGGCCGCTGCTGGCATGTGTAGTAAATCAATCAAATATTACAAAACCGGGACTCCCTGCCAGTCTGACTGTGGTCACCTTGTGTTCACAGCCACATCTGAGGGTTTCCAAACCTCAAAGGCTGACTGCGGCAGCAATTCTGTCAAGGGAGGCTATGCCCTTTAGAGCAGCTTGGCTGTCAAGCCATTCAACACTTTGAAAGTGACAATGTGTGTGCGTGAGCAGCCTGCCCCAACTACACACAAACATCACCGGACCAGGTCCATTGGTTGGCGTTGCGACCATTGCACTGAGTGCGGCACAGTTTTGCTGAAATACATTGAGGGGACGTTTCAGGCCCCGGTGAGGGACTCAGTAATTAGTAAAGGTTATATAATGTACGCAACCAAGACCTGTTTGTGCCCAGGACCTGGTCTCCGGGAGTGCTTTCACATGGGGTCGCTGGTCTCATACCTGCTTGTATGCTTACCTGACTTGATCCATGACGCAGGTACCGTAGGTTATCCAGCCACTACTTCCCTGTCATAAATGACACGTATTCAATGTTGATATTCACTATTTGGCAGATCCTGGCAGGACTGGCAGATCCTGGCAGGACTGGCAGCCTGCCAGGCCTGCAAAAAGTTTTGAAACCTTTTTGCAGTGAACTCAGTCTGAGAGTGCTGTCACCAGTGGTGACTGAAGTACTTAGTCAAATTGACAACCCTCGACAAGGTATATTTGTCCCTTGGATGCTGCCCATTCCTTGGGCACTGTCCAGCGTGACATCATATTGGCAGCAGAATATTCTGGTACTTTACTGTAACTCAAGGTCTAGACTCAAGAAATGTTTGACCATCTCTGAATACAACTGGTGGCTGTGGCACAAGCCACCGGCTGGGCAGCGCCAATGAGTCAATTGACGGCCAGTGTATACTATATATTGTAAGATGTGATGGAACTCATGGTGTCAGGGCTGGTACTAAGGCAGTCAGTGACAAGCTGCCGTGCCATGGCAGTGTCGTGGCACCACCCCTGGTACACTGGACACCACCACCCCTGGTACCACGGCACCTCCACCCTGACACCACCCTGGTGCATAAATAGGGCAGGTACCACCTGGTAAAGTACAACCAGGGCTGGTAAAGTGCCATTCTATGGTGATACCAGGGGTGGTAAAGTAGCCATATTGTTGGTAGGGAATGTACATTCACTGATGTCACATGCCACAGTCTGACATCACTTCAAATGTGCAGCACTTGGGGCCATGATGCAAAGGCCAAGCATTAGCCTCATACTATACTAGTAGTACTAGGAGAATTCATAGTATGAGTTGTATGTGTGATTCATAAACGCCATGTATGAGTGAGGCTCATTCAGCATGAGGCTCACTCAGACAGTAACTGACGCATCATCCGCCCTCGGACCATTGTACTGGTGGTATATGTGATAAGGCTGGTGGGCATTCACATAGCTCACTGAGCTGTGTGACACACAACAACTCAATTTCTTTTACACAACAATGTTCAACATGTTCAAGTTCTGTACAGGGCTTGAAGAAACTAGTAAGTGCATGCAGACATGCCTGCCATCTGAGATCCTGGGCAACAAGTACGAGGTGTTCCGCAAGTACATGACACCAGCCAGGTGTGCCGTGGCACTGCTGCCCAGCATCACCAGCAACCAGGACGTCCGCCGCAACATTGTATACAGGACGCTTGCACGTGCAGGGATGTGCTGAAGGGGCTTGCCAGCCCTATCCACACACCCCGCTCCCAGAACCCCAGATCCAAGCTAGACCATTGCAAAGTGAAGTCTTCAAGCTTTCATCGCAAACGTCTTTGGCAGCGCACACAATAAAATACCCAAGTTGCAGGCAGCTATAACAGTAGACACAGGACGCCTTTAACGTTGCAAGCACCTGCTCGGTGGGCATGCTCAGTGGAATGTACAGGAACCTCAGCTGTCGCACGTGATTTGTTATGAGCTTCGTCGACTGTCGGGCAGCTTACCAGCAAACCGTATTCATTACCATGCACAGAGCACCGGTACTTTTGCATGTCACAGCGGCAGGGAGGAATGCTCTACAGCAGATGTTTACACCACATGCTGGCTGGTCGCCGATTACCTAGCGCGTTTTCAAGTGCTTGAAAGTGCTTGCTGACCATGTTCGCACCTGTTTAAAGCACCAAAGTATAGATAATTCATACTTTTATCAAACGAACGCAGCCTTAGTGTCGAGAATGTGATGATGCCAAGGCTCTGATGAAGTTCAAACTGAGTTCGCCGCTCAAAAGCCAAAGGAGGTTCGGCAGAGCCTCTTATGATCGACGCTTACCCGCTAAAAGCAAATCAGTGCTCTCGGTATCATAGTATCACACTCTCAATTGTGTCTTGTGGCTGTTATCGCCAGCCTAAGCCTAGCTGTGAGTTCCACCGAAGCTGCTATTTCAATACGGATACCGATTGCACAAGAGAATTGAAACTTTAGTGCTTTCGGCATCAAAGCTGTTGAGGCTATGGTGCCTTCTACTACCGCGATGGCCGCTGTGCTATTCGCGTGCTTGGCAGTGTTTCCTGTGCAGCAAACATCGGCAGCCAACAATAGAATGTTGCATCAGACTAGTACGTCAGGCAGTTGTCCTGATGTGATCCCAGGTTGTACACCCGGACGTTGCTCGCTGCAAGTTGTAGCTGGACGGCAGCAAAACGTGTGTGAACGATGCAGTTTACCTTACGTTCCGAGCAATAATGGCCTGCAGTGCAGTAAGTACCGTTGTTGGCGCCTACACCGCTGCCGGTGATGCTTGACTCCAGTCATGGCTTGCTGCCTGGCTTTGCCACTTACGATACGATAAATTGTGGCTTGCTTTAGATCGTGGCAGTTCGCTCGCAGGCCTTGAACTGTCGTGGCTTTGTCTCTGGCTGCAGTCTGCCCTCAAGGCAAGTATCAGACTGGGGCTGGTACCTCTCGTACCTGTGTCAAGTGTGGATATGGCTTCTTCTGCAAGGGTGGAAAGAAGACAGCAGACAACAATAATGCAGCTGACACAGATATTGGCATCCGCCAGAGCTGCTACAAAGGGCAGCCCTCAGACAGCACAGCCCTCTCAAGCGATGTCGCAGCGCTAGGCTTAACAACAAAGACCGAGTTTGCCAAAACTTACCTCGACTGCGGTGAGTTGAGGTCCCACAGACCTGGCACTTGCTGCTGTTGTCATAGCAGCTATGGCTGGAGTCCACATGTAAGGTGACATAACTACAAGGATTGGGCTTAGTGCAGCCGGGGTCTCTCATAATGCAATCATAGAAGTGGTGCTGCGACTTGACACTGCTACTCATGCTCACGGGCTTCTGGTCTGAGACTGACTCTTGTCTTTTATTCTGGTACCTGACTCTGCAGTGCCAATGCCAGGATGGTATCTTAATGCCACCACCCAGGCACTGCAAGAGGCCAACGTGTGCCCTCCCCTGTCCTACAGCCCTGGGTACGGCCGTATCAGGCAGTGCCTCAAGTGCCAATCAGGAACAGCTGAGAACCCAGCAATTTCCTCTTCCCTGGCAAACAGCCCTGCAGATGTCAGCTCAAACAAGACACTCCGTGTTGACCGCTTTCTAGTGTGCCGTAAGTAGTCAACGCTTTTTGCACCAGATGTCTGAGCTTTAATGCATCATGCATGCACGGTGTGGCTGTTTTCTGCTTGACTGTGTCTTTTAACTCTGGTTGCATCCATCGGCTCATGCCTCTGTGTGCAAATTGCGAGGCATATGCATGGGGCCCATGGTGGCTTTATGTGACAGGCGCTACTGCAAGCAGCTGGCTCACAATCTGGTCTGTCTGTACTGTATGCAGAGGTCCCCCCTGGCAGGTATCTTGTGCAGAATGTTGTACGTGCTTGCCCTTCTGGCACATTCAGGACTGCATTCAGTATGGTCACTGAGCCCAGTGTCAAGGTCTGCTTCAGTTGCCCTGCGGGTATCACCACCAACACCACTGCTGCCACTAGTGCTGCAGCCTGTAATGTGGTTGGTCCTGGTATCAGCATCAATGGCACAGATTTGCTCAATGCTCAGGCTGCAGCGACAGCTGCAACAGCATCTGGTTCTGCTGACCTGACAGTGTCATTCAATACCAGCTTGTGTGATTATGGCACATACTTCAGTGGTGGAATTGTTGATACAAGCAGCACTGGAACATGCCAGCCCTGCCCTGATGGCAGCACAACTCAACAGATGGGAGCTACATCCATCAATGACTGCAGTAAGTTGCCGGCTCGTGTCCAGCAACATTGCTTTATCTTCGGCAACTTGCCTGAGGCTCTGGCTGCTGATGTAAGCCTCTGCATGAAGTTGGATGGCTTTTGGCCAAGCGCTGTCAGCTGCCTATTGCTCACCTTGATTAACATGCTTGCATCTGCTTATGAGTGCACTGCCGCTTTTGCCTGCAGTGGTACCACCTGGCTATTACATTAACACGTCAGGCTCAAGTGCTAGTCTCAGCAAGTGCCCCGGCAACATTACACTGAATGGCTACCAAACTGGCTTCTACCGCATTGGTTGGGTCAGCTATCAGGACACCACGGTCAGGGAATCTGGTGATGGCCGGCTTGCCTGCACCAAGTGCGGTGATGGTATCCTCAGCACTCCCCGTGACATTGACGAGAGCAGGGGGGGCAACGATTCCACAGCCCTAGTTGCTGCATCCTCATATTCCTGCTACATGGAAGCTGGATGGGGTATGTCTGTCACTGGCGTGGTAGACAGTGTCACCAATCTGATGCAGTTCAATGCAGTGCTCTGTGCCAACAACTCTTATGGCGTATCAGACAGGACGTATGGCCTGATCTCTGCACCATGCAAGCCCTGCCAGCGCAACCTGGTGACTGTGGGCCCTGGTGCAACCAACTGGACTCAGTGTGTCAACCCTGCTGGGTGAGTGGACAGCTGTATCACCTCCTGATTGCCAGCTGTTTGAGCTGCGCTGCATTGCCCAGTGCATCTGCAGTCTAAATGGTGTGTGGACAAGCACAAATCATGGTGCCAGGTATGCCTTTGAATGGCCTAGTCATAAAAAATAAATTTGTACTCTTCCCGGCCACAAGGCCCTTGCAGCAACCAAGTGCATTGCTGCTGCCACTGTTCCTACTGTAGGTTTGGTTATGACACTTCCGGTGCCACCCCCTGCCCTGAAGGCTACTATGCCTTTGCTGGCAGCCTCTTGCCCTGCACCAAGTGCCCACCGGGCCGCACAACATTGGCAGATCCCTCAAAACAGGTCAGCATCACTGACTGTATAGTCGCAGACGGCAATGGAGTTTTTGATGGTGATTTCAACATCCCTAGTGGTCTGACACCAGCGCAACTGGCCAACCTCACAGTCCTGCCCTGCCCCATTGGATATTATGGTGCTGATACCTCTGCCGGGAGCTCAGTAGGAGCAACTTGCCAGCCATGTGGCCTCAACCTGTCCACGCGGCAAGAGGGGTCCAAGCAGGCCGACTGCAACGGTGAGCTACACTGCCTTTAGTGTTAGTCCTATTCAAAACAACTGGTAAATCCAGAGTGTGCCCTGCCAATGGCTGATGGTGGCCTGTAATGAAGAGCAGCTGTGTGGACGGTACTTGCCATGACGTGTTTCAGTGAAATGGTACTTGTTCACATATTGTGTCCTGCTGACTGCAGTGTGCAAGCCCGGCTATGGGCTCTCAGTCGTTGGTACCACTATCACCTGCACCCAGTGCGGTGCCGGCACCTGGTCTGATGGCACCACTGCCTGCATCAACTGCCCCAGCACTCCCTTCATATTCATCAGTTCAAGTAAGAAGGAGGAAACATACACCAGCAACCCGTATACCATCAGATTGGGTGCTACAGGAGCAGAGGAGTGTGTGCCAAAAACCCAACAATTTGGCATTGATATTGGCCAGAAGATTCTTGACCCTACCCTGTACACTCAGGTCTCAGATGCCAGCTGGGTTGCCACGTCGGGTCCCAATGTGACACAGTGTGTCAGCAAGTGTGCACCAGACCAGTGCTGCTTTGCAGAGTTTCATTACATCTACAGCAGCGGCAGCAGTTCAACCACTTGCTTCACCAAGCAACTGGCAGTCAACACTGATGCCACATCAGCTTGGACTGCTTCTGGCCCAGATCTGGTATTCACCAAGCTGGTGTATGCTGACTTCATTGCCGCTGCTAGTGTCAATAGTGCTACATCAGATGGGCAGGTCAAGGCCAAAGCCATGTCTTCTGGACTCTACTCGCGCTGCACTATCAGCACTGGCGAAATCAGCAAATTTGGCAAATCTATTCCTCCTATCGTGGGTCAATCCTACAGTGTCACAGACGCCAAGAGCCTACAGGACAACTGCAAGAGTAAATGTGATGCTATGAGTACCTGCTGGGGCTTCACAGTCACGGGTACCTCCTCAAGAACTTGCCAACTGCTCAGTGGAGAGGACCAGCTCAACACAAGGTCATTCTTTGGGAACCCTAACGCTGCCAACTGGCCAGCCAATGGGCTCAACTGGTACTAGGCTTTGAAGACAGTACGTATTAACTGTTACAGTGGGGCTGGCCTAGCCGCTTGCTCATGGAGTGCTGGCATTAATAATCTCAGGTGCTGCTTCGGGAATCTCACAGTTCCGCTGCATTTTCTGCAGCAGTATGCACAAGCTGCTGGGTGTGGCAGTAACTTTCAGGGGTCGATTTAGGAACACATGCCATGCGAGTTGCTGGGTAATGTCTACATAGGCAGGGCTCATGACCGTTGAATAATACATCAGGCGGGCCTGACTCCTCATGAGCAGCTGCAATGCAGCTGTGCTTGCAGGCTTACATAAATGCGGATAAGACGGTGGCTTTGTGTCGACCACTAGTATGATATGCATGCTGTGCAGGCCCTGCTATCTGTAGCTGTAGCTATGCACACCTGCTGCATCTGTTGTATACATTTGGTGGCATAATGGCCACATGCAGCGTGATACACTGTTTCTGCCTGCTGTGTCATTCAATGCCATTTGCCACTGGCTCGAGCATGTACATGCTGCTGAATGCGTGTGCTTGCACCTATTCATCATTGGTTTGCTCCATGGTTACCTTCACAAGAACTGAGCACAGAACAGCTGTGCACTTCATGCAGAGGAAGCGACATCGTCTGCATGGTACAAAAATCAAATTTTCACCTTGGGCTTTTTGCTGCTGTTGCGTATGTGCAATCAAGGTGCTTGTGGTCAAGCACATACTGCGCAGAAGATGAGTTGGCTTACAAGAGCTATGTTGCAATTTTTGCTGTCACGTGTCACAGTTGTGGTAAGCACAGGCAAATGTGCGAGAGGTTCTAGCGTGCCACGAGCTTTTATTGTCCCCAACTGATGTATCACGCCCTGTGGTACTGTACCCCAACTCATGTGCATTCAATGATACTGGGCCAGTACAGCAGGTTGCACGCCTTAGGTCAGAATCTGATGACTTTTGCAATAGGTGAACACCTAGTGGCATGGAACAGTGGCAGAGTGGAAGCTGCTAGTGATGCATGTCTGATAGTTGCTGCATTCTGGGTGATGTCTTTGTCACAGATTAATTTGCAATATGTGAACTGGTTTAGCAGTACTTGTTATATGTCGCAACCGTTAAGGGCACCAGCTGGTACAGCAGTGAGGTGTGGGGGACTTGCTAGCAGAGTTCGTACAGTAGGTTGTTAGCTGGACAAACAAAAGGCTATTGTCAATGTTGCCCTGACCATCATGGTGATCCCTTAGGCAACAGACTTGTTTTTATAAAGGGGTTGCAGTAAACAATGCTTGTGATCCTTTCTTCTGTCAGCCATGCCACAACGTCTAATGCATAACAAGAGCAAACGGCAGATGCTGTCCCACCTTTGACTGGCATCCAGCAGTGTAGCCTGCTATATCCTTGCCATATTATATTTATGCCAAACTGGTGCTGCAACATTGGAGTATTGAATGGAGGATATATATTGAGTAAATATGAGTATGGAGTATATATATATATAGGGTATGTATATACAGTATATATGTCAGGCTGCAACTTGCAGATATCATGGTCATAGCTTCAGGAAAACAAGGTGC
Source organism: Coelastrella sp. MACC-549 (assembly GCA_018290735.1). Lineage (NCBI taxonomy): Eukaryota > Viridiplantae > Chlorophyta > Chlorophyceae > Sphaeropleales > Scenedesmaceae > Coelastrella > Coelastrella sp. MACC-549. The sequence continues at coordinate 14,110 of JABEVS010000590.1, read as the reverse complement.
TGCCAGGTTGCTGTAGGCCAGCACACGGTTGCTGCTGACACTATGTTGCTGTCACAGCAACCAGGCTGGTTGTTCTTGTTCTTGCAGTTGTCATTGTGCATGCAGCAGTACTGTACAGCACAAGTGCTATTGTTGAATATTCTAATAAAACTGTTGATATTAAACGCTTCAACGCTGAATATCGGATCAACTCCAGACCTTGATGACACTACTAGCCTGTGCTTGGAGTACAGTCCTCTCTGATAATGCAATCAGAGTGCATGGCTGATATTATGCCCCAACTGTTCACAATAACGCCTGGCTGGGAAAGATATTGAATGGCTGATGGAGTAAGGCATGCTTGTGGTGCTGCTGCCATGGTATGGCCATACCATGGCACAACCAGGCTGGTTATGGTACATTCCTGCAACCATGGTGGTTTAGGATGGTAAGTCTGCCACCTCCAGAAAGAGTAGCCCGCTGCGGGCCCAGGAGGGACAATTGTATATAAATGTGATGTCTCCGTGTCTCTATCCTTTTACCGTAAAAGCCTGTTACCGTTAATAGTATGTGTAATCTGGTCAGGTCATACGTTGCACTCACCACGGCAGATAAAGCACAGCAGTGCGGCATCACGTAGCAGCATTGCAGGTCCATGTGATGTGTAATTACATTTATTAATGAACATATTACTACCAATATTATACTAAATGGCACTCGTTCACCTGGTGAGCTTCAATGCTGCCAGAAACAGCTCCTCCATTCCAGCTGCTTTGCAGAGTTTCCCAAGCTCAGACATGCCACTTTCTGTCAACTCCTCAAATCTCCCTTTGAAGCCCCTGTTGGCTGATACTGTGCCTACGGCCTTGTTGCAAGTAGTGCGGTCTCCACTGCTGCTACTAGTTGGGCTGCAAGCCTGACAGTCAACACAGCTGATCACCTTTTGGCCTCTCACTTGCATGGCTTGCCACTGCAGAGCTCGGATTCTGGCAACATACTCCTGTATGTCTGCTGTAGAACCCTCAGCTATGACAACCCCAGGGAACCCAGGTTTGCTGAATCCCGCTATGTTGAGCTCCCGCGCCCACCCCACCAGGTTTTTGCGCTTTTCCAAGTTTTTGATATGATGAAACCAGATCACCACACACTGGATGCAGCTGTTGCAGACATGCCCTGATGCGGTTGCAGCTTGACAATCAGTGACAGCAGACGCATCTTCTTCCTGCTGTTGTGGTTGCTGCTGTTGATCATGTAGGGCACTGCAGCTGTTGACAAGCTCCATTTGTACCTGCAATGCAGCCAATCTGTAGCCGTGAAATCTCAGCAACACCCCCGAGGAGGTCAAGTCTCATGCACATCACCAGTTGGAGCAAGGGCAACTTGCTGATCCTACAAACATCACTCACGCCTTAACACAGTCCCCGCTGTCAGGCCTGCTCACAGCCTTGGTTGATTGATAGCCATGAAGCCCACAAGCGGACATGCATCACCCTCTTTCACGCACCTGGAGTGTGTCCAACAGCAGCAGCAGGCTTTCACTGCCAAGGGCTTCCTGTGCTGCATCTGCCAAGATCTTGCTCAATTGCTCATGAACAGACCTGCAGCAACCGTACACAGAGCCTCCAACTGCTAGCTTGACACCATGTGTGAAGCGTAGTGGCTGTATGGCACATATTAATGTTGATGCATGTAGTCCTGCATTTGTGCCAAGTATTTCACTGCAGAGCGGTACATATGGCCAACATGTCCTTGCCAGATGACACCTATGAAACTGCCATGACAGCAGCAAGGGGCTGCAGTTAGGCAGATGCAGTGCAGCCGAGCAAAGCAGCAGCGACACCTGGAGCATGCTGTTGTGATTGGATATTGTTCCTAGCTCCACCATCAACCACCCAAGGCCCACCTGGGGGCGCTGCACACCAGTGTGGTTTGTGCCGGTGCGTCTGCTGGGTAAGCAGCTGGCAGCTGAAAGCGCAGGGACACAGGACTGCTGTTCAGCAGGACATCAGGCAGCCTGAAAACAGAAACAGCACACGTCACAGTTACAGCATGTAGATCTTGTTGCAGACTATGCCTATGATAGCACCATGACAACCTGGACCAGGGACGACATTGCTTAGAGCTAGGCTGTAACAGTCCGGGACAGGTCCAGAAGCTGTCATCGACATTGTGACCATGTGGGTGCCAGTCCAGGCACACTGCTGCTGCCAATTGTGCTGTGACCGGCTTGGCGGTGCTGTACTGCCACCATGACTCACGTGATAGTGCCGCTGAGGTTGGACAAGTAGATGTCCTGCAGTGGTGTGCCATTATCTGCCGCTTCTAATGCTGCCATTGCTGCTGCCATTGCCTGCTGTTCTGCTGGTTGCAGATCTAAGAATCCCTCGTCATCTGGGTACATAGCGCGAAGTGCCTATGCGCATCAAGTAGGTTTCAGCATGTGCTCATTATTCTTCAACAGCAATTCTGAGTCCAGATGGCCAATCACCCTTGCAACAGATATGCCGATGCAAACTGCATTGCAGATGTCTGTGAAGCTTACTTTGCTGTCGATGCAAGCACCATCACTCAATATATGTACCATGTCTGCTGTTGCTGCTTTGCTGGTCCTGCAGAGCATGTTCTGCAGGGAATGCATTTGCAGACAGTTCCAGCACTGGCTAACGCTACGTCAGCATTGCTCTGTCATACTAACCTGAAGTTCATCTAGCTGCCGCTGTATGTTATCTGCGTCCATCTCAATAGTATCTGCCTTGGTCTGGTCTTGGTCACAAATGGTACTCGGACAACAGCTGCTTTGGTGCACGTGCAGTGATGTAACGATGCTATGCAGTGCCCTACAGTTAATACGGTTGTAGATGGAATTGACGCAGGCGGTGGGACGTAGCGATCTCAGCACCAAGGCCTCCTATCAGCAATCCCGCTCAACGATCTTTTGCACATGCACAGAGATGCACAGACTGGGAGTGAACACTGCACCCAGCTGACGCTAGCATACGCAAAAAGTTGTTGTGCAGCTACTGTCAACGCGTATGTGAAGTGTAGCGTCCAGGAGGCCTCCGGTCGGCACTGTTGGTAACTCTCACCCATGCCAGCGATCGTATACGCCGGTGCACATACAGACCACGCAGAGGTTATGTACCTGATATGCTGTCCACCACACGATTAGGTCACCTGCTGCCTGAGCTCAGCAGCAGCAAACCCTGCACCCGACACAAGCGACTGAAGCAACAAGCCCCTCTGCTGCTGTTGTTTGTCACTCCGCAGTGACTTAACACTAACCCCTGCTTGAAGTAACGGGCTTCAAGGCTTGAGCACACTGTATGTTCTTGACATCTTGTCGTGCAGATCTAGCTTTGCGGCTGCTGGCATTGCTGGCTGCACCAACATCATCAGGTCAGACTGCATTAGGACAAGCAACAGGAGCAGGGCAAACCTCAGGCCATATCATCCCTTGGCATTACTGCATGCCGTAGGAGAGGTACAGGCTGTATGCTCATTGACGCTTCTGCACCATTCATGCCAATGACTATGCTCAAGATCTATCCACCCTCTCTGCTGCAGGTAAATTGCAGTGCATGACGTCACATCATAAACACGCTGCTGTGGGATCAGCACTGATAACTGCAAAGATGCAGCTGATTAAGCACAGTCAACACATTGATAGACAGCAGTCGGTACAGCTGGCGGCGTCACTGAGCAGGCGATGATGCCAGCCAGGTCAGTTAATGTGCACACTAGCAACACAGCCTTGCTCGGCTCACCTGCAGGTGTGGCCACTCGCTGTATTTGCTTGTCTTGTCCTTCAACCTGTAGAGCACCTGGGCCTCACGGTACACCTTGTGCAGCCTGAATAGCACAACACCTTCTGCTGCTGCAACACGCTGCTGCCTCTCAGTGGCTGTTGCTGAGCTGCCTGCATCAGGACTCTGCGGCCTGGCCAATTCAGACAGGGCCCGTGCCAGGTCAGCCATGGCAAGCCTGAAAGCAGCAAAGACCACATTGGTGCTTGACTTCATAACGCAGTGCTGTGCTGTGCTGTTGTGCAGTGTGCGGCAGACAAGCCATGTGACCCAGGTAGCCTCTCAGCTACTAGGGACAGTCAGTGCTATCCCGCCACCTTGGCTAGTTGTCAGGGAAGATGGCTCACACAGCGTAGGTGCCTTGATACTGATGCTTAGAAGGTGTGCCCAAGGTGCCAATCAAAGCACATAGCTGCAGTCTGGGTCATGAATTGTTGTTGAAGGTGAAGACCTCCACCGAGGTGACAGATGAGCATGCTGCTCATGAAGCTTCACCCTGACTGCAATGCAAGCTATACAACCCAGGTTCATCTCAACAACCTTGGTGAGGGTACTGAAGAGCTGTCTGTCATCGTGTCCTGGTGTGATGTTTCTCGACCACCAATAAAACCTGCAGATTGTGGCGTAAACTCTGCTGAGGTGCGCACCTGCAGGGCAGTGCTTCTCTCTTGGGGTCTGGTGGTCTTGGCGCCAGCAGCAGCACCCAGACACCACGCAGCAGAGCCCAGCTCATCAGCAGAGCAGGCACAGCAGCCACCAGGGAGATGGACAACTCATTGGCTCTCAAGATCTGGTCCAGCTCCAACATGGCGGCTTCAGTGTCAAGCTTCAGGCGTTGAACCTGTTGGCAACAGGGGCGATCGAGGTGTGCAAGTGGACAGCATGTGATTGGAATGTGTGGAGCGATGATGCTTTGTTGCTTACCTGCTGTATCTGAGCTACAGACGTCAAGCGCCCTACAAGTGCCAACAGCTAGGAAGTTCAAGACACGCCATGGCATTGGTCATCTAGTTCAGTGTTCTACATACAGGCATAGTTCATCCGCTGAGACAGCCAGTAGCCAGTTGTGACCAAAGTCCATTGCCTTTGCTGGAAGGGTATGGCTCACCTGAATCAGCAATGTTCGTGCCAGCTCCCCTGCAACAAGGTTCTTGATTGGACTCTTCAAGTCCCGCTCATAACACCTCATGACCACCTGCATGCCCTTGTTGACAGCATCACTGTCACTGAGCAGCTGATCACCAACCGACAGAGAGCTGCTGCTGCTGCCGTTGTGAGCAATTGGACCTGTGGTGGGGGCAGCAGTAGCTGAGGCAGAGGGACCAGCACCAGTTGCAGGTGATGCTGTGGTGTTGATGGCGGCAGCAGCAGCAGCAACAGCACCAGGATGGTCACACTGAAAGTCTGCCAGCATACGCAGCAGTGACCGCTTGTCTGCCTCAAATTCTGAGTTGCTCACAATGCTTGGGCGCCTGCAGACATCACAGGGCAAAATCAGACCCAACAGGTGTCAATAGACCTCGGCCTTGCTTACGTGGTATTGTAGCTCTGCCGGACTTGGTGGTTCCATGCTGCGCAACAACTACGAGCAGCAGCCCATGGTACCGCACACAGTCAAGCTGGCCAACTTAGCGCAAGTGGCACAGATTGACCAGGAACTGATATGCAGTGTTGAGACATAAGGCCTTTCCCCCAATAGATACAGTGGGCAATCACCCAGACAATATCCACTTGGACATTGTTTGTGCTGCATGCTGTGTTCATGGTCAATACCAGCAGCCCGACTTACTCTCTGAAAGTCGAGAATAGCTCATTTCTAACTACCACCAGTGGTGAAACAACATGATCCACCCATGCCCCCTTCACAGCTGCTGCTGCTGCTGCTGCCCAGTCTTCCAAGTCACTTGAGCCTCCTAGGCGGCTGTGGCGGTATAAGAATGCTGCTGTTGACAGCCCCGCAGCAGCAGCAATGCTGTACTTGATCCAGTGTCTCTGCACTGATGAGGGCCTGAGGGACCAGGCAGGTATCTCAACCAGCGGGCCAAGCGTAGCTGCCAGGGAGTGGGCAGAGGCAAGAGCCGCAACAGCGTCACCACGCCTGCAGGTCAGTCATGGCTGATGTGAGAGCAAGAGCCTAAACTCATTGCATATGTGCTGGGGCTGCAGCACAGTGATGAACCTACCTTCTCTGGCTGTAAGAATTTGCAGCAAAACAGGGTATGAGAGAGTGCCCAGGTACAGCCTGTATAGGTGAGCAGGAGACCAAGGGGAGTTGAGGGGGTCACAAAACCTATCTGTCACAGGAGCAGCACATCTCACCTGACCCCATGCCTCAGCTCATAGTCCTGCACATGCAACAGCTCGCACACCTTGGACAGCTGCTGTTGCAGTTGTTGCATGCTGGTGGACTTTGCAGCTGCTGGCAGTTGTTGCTGTTGTTGCCTCTGGTGCTCAACGTCCAGCTGTGCAGGTGGCACAGCCACTGCTTGCTGCACCTGCCTGTTGACAGCAGTCATGGGCAGTAGCATCTTGATCAGTGACAAAGACTGAGAGTGCAGGCGTGTGTCTGCGCTCTGCTGCATCAGGTGTCCCGGTGTGCAGTAGACAGTAGAAGGTGCGGCGTCACCAGCTGGAGGCCATGTATCATTCAAGCCATGCACTGATGCCATCACACATGTAGCAGTCAAACTGCTGGCTCAGGCAGAGCTTGCCTGACTGCTCTGTCGTACTCCTGCAGTAGTGTTGACTTGTGCAGCAACTGCTCCAGGGTTTCCCTGACATTAAACAAGCAGTCATGCACAGCTGAGAGGGCATAATTCTGCAGATCAGCTCCCTTTGGCAGCTGACCTCCTGCTGCTGCGGCCCCAGGTGCCGCTGTTGTGGAACGCTTTCCAAGTAGATTTAGCAGAGCTGCACCAACAGTAGACGCACCAGACAAAGCAGCCACAGTAAGATGCTGAAAGTCAACCTTGCTCAGAAGCTTGCAGGTGAGGCTATCAAGCCTTGCAGATGAGTGCATACTCAATCGGTCTCAAAGCGGTCATGCATCAAAGTAGCACAACGCAGCAAGGTAGTGTCCGTGCTGGTTGTTTCTGTGAACACCGCTGATGGTAGGCTGTGCAAGGGCTGATCTGTGTGTCTAGTAAAATACTGCTGCTCTACTTGGCTTACCTGCAGCCCCATGGACAGCTGAGAGTGCTTTGGCTAATTCAGTGAACAGCAGTTGAAGAGCGGCTACCTGCACAGCACCAGCCAGCAAACGTCTGGAAGCATGCAGTGGTACAACTGCAACTGCAAGGACACCAAGAGACAGGTACAAGGTGGATTGTGCACGCATGATACTCTGAGCGTGAACAACTGCCATCATGTGGTGCACTGCAGCATCTGGCTAACAATGACAGCAGGTTTCTGTTGTGACGCACCCTCTCTTCTATCCTGTCACTGGGTGTCCCTTCACTGCTCTCAGCACTTCCCACTGCCGCTGACATCTGCTGCTGGGCCCCCTGGCTGCTCCAACCTGATCTGAGCTCATGCAGTACCATCACCAGCTCCCGCACAAAGCTGACAGGACCTCGGGACAACAGCTGCAGGTGGCAAAAGCACAGGCAACACATGCTGTTTAGACCTGTGCACCAATCCTTAGCACTCAAAGAAAAACAGTCTGCATCAGCTGCTGCATTGCCATGGATTTAGACTGCAGAATGGACCACTCTATTGTGTTGTAAATCAATGGTTTTGGTTCAATGTGATCTGCTAGAAGTGACAGCCGTGGGAGGGACTTCGGTGACTAGCATCAATTTCCTCACCTACCATGAAGCTGCCATGTGATCCTGCTTTCAATCGACTTTTCCAGAAGCTCAGGTGCTGATGAGTGATGCACAGGGACTCGAGTAACCTGTGCAGAAGGTACACATGCAGTGTACACTGTTATGGCAGGGCAGCAGATTGTTTACTTCCGGCAACTTGCGCTTGTGGCTGATTGAGCCAGTGAACAAGACTGTGTCAAAACATACAATACCCTGGTGCCTGGCAAACTGTGCTGTGCATAAAGCATGATGATGCCTGTCATAATCTGTCGAAGTCGGATGAAGCTTGGGGTCCATGGTCTCTGCATACACGCTTTTGCTCACTATGGGGGTGCCTTTTGTTGCTCTGAAAAGCCCAACACCCGCGACAGCATTTATGACGCATGCAGCATATGAAACACAGTTGTTTTGCAGCCGGAAAGCAGAGAGCACACAGCAGAACCAGCTTTTGATTGAGGTCTGCTCCTCTACTCACCTGTCTGATGCGATCTGAGCAAGCTGCAGAGTTTGCAGCCATGCTTCCGCCGGTTCTGCTCCCTACGACGCAGCCAACAAGATTGCCGCATTGCCAGAGGATCCATTCGTGGGAGCATGTCATGGTGGTTAGCTGGCTTGTGCTGTCGTGAGATGGTGACGACATGATACTGTGCCATGAAAAAGCTGGAAGGGGGACGTATGATATTCAAGACCCAGAATATCAGCAGAGGCAGAAATGTCTACCTGGTCAGCAGGCAGGGATGTCCTCAGCGTACTGTACAGTACTGTCTGTGCGGTGAGTACATCCAAGCCTGCAACTGGCAATGCTTGGTACAGTGGCCACAGACACGACGTTGAATTGACTACTGTGCTGCCCCATTTGATCGTAGTGTGGATAAGCCTGGTTAAGGCAGCCTGCCCCGAATGCACAAAGTCCATCGCAGCACTGATGCCTTATGATTCGTACCACTTGATCACAGTACATTTGGCGCATGCACATACTACGTTGACCATAAATGGTGTATTACCAAGCAAACTGGCTGTGCTGCCTACGAGCGGCAAAATCACACATGTGAGGTACTGATAGGGTCGATAGGGTACATGCGCCAGGTTATGTCAACTTGGGGATGAGCACACGACCGCAAAGCACAACATTATCTGCCAGAACGCAAATGTACCGCAGCGGATCGCGCACTCGCCTGCTGAAGTACACCTGTTGTTTATAAAACTTGGTATATAATTCCCACGGCGGGGCAGTGACCGCTGTGCAACGGCCATGTCGCCTGTTATAAGAGCACGATTGATGGTTATGATTTCGTTGGTGGCGCTCGTGCAGCTGCGCAGCATCACTGCAGAACTCGACGTCGCATCCGCTGGCACCCTCTCGGGCATCCTCAGCACCAAGCCAAGCAAGGGTTTACTGCAGACTCAAGGCACCGCTTGCACAAGCCCCTTGACAGCTGTAGCGGGTCAACCCTATTGCGTGGTACCATCGACTGTTAGTGTTGAAGCACAACAGATCCTCAAAACCAAGGCCCCAGGGCTAGCCCCGGATCCTCTCACTCCTGATGCAGCAGTCCAGAGACGGGCATCTTTCAACGCAATGGCAGCGCCACTGTCAGCTGCAGCAGCCCAGAAGTACCTACAGAGCATCAGCAACAACACCATTGGTGGAGTTCCTGTCACAATTGGCATTCCCAAGAGTCTGAAAGCCAAAAATGGCAAGAGCGGCAAGATGATAATGCATGTGAGCAGAAGGCTGTTGCAACACAGATCACTATGTGATAAGCAGAAGGCATGCAGTGAACATATCAGATCATGCTGCTGGAGTCTAGACATCAAAATAAGGCATCCAACTGACCATGGCTAGTCCATCAAACTTGTAGACAAGTAGCTTGTTCTTGATCTGCTTGCGTTCTTGTTTGCATCACAACTATCTTTAGCTTAGAACCCTGCATGGCATCCATGACGGTAATAAGATATAACCCTTCTATCATGGCACCCTGGGGGGTGTTGGCAGTTGTCAAGAGCAACCACTGACACACCTGTTCAACTTCTGCTGTTACACACAGTTGCATGGTGGTGCCTACGTGTACGGCTCCTGCCACTACTACTGGCATGTAAGCTCCCTGGTGGCCTACACAGCTGGCGTCCCTGTCACATGCGTTGAGTACAGCCTCGCCCCAGAACAGCCCTATCCAGCAGGCCTTGATGATGCTTTTGCAGTCTACACAAACCTGATCAAACAATACAAACCCCAGAACATTGTGGTCATGGGGGATTCAGCTGGTGGTGGGTTATCCCTGGCCCTTACGTTAAAGCTGAAACAGGAGGGTCAGCCACTACCTGGTGCACTGGTGCTGATGAGTCCTTGGTCTGATCTTGACAAGACAGGAGACACCATGACAACTCTCACAGGTGTGGACCCTCAACTCCAGTATGAGCTGAACCTCAAGACGCCAGCACTTGCATATGTTGGAGGAGATGCATCCAAATTCCAGGACCCACTTGTTTCACCACTTCGGGCCAACTACAGCACTCCATGGCCACATACCTACATACAAGTTGGCCTGAGGGACTCTTTCCTGAGTGCATGTGTCATGCTGTACCGCAAGTTGAAGCCTCTGAAGGTGGCTGATGTTGACATTGAGTTATCCCCTTGGGAGGGAATGTGGCACATCTTCAGTGGTGTACAGATCCTCCCAGAGGCTGTGGAAGCAAACACTGAGATGGGAGTATTTATTCAAAGGCACATGCAGGGTCACTGACGAGAGCTTTGTAAATCAATGCAGCACAGCCCCTGGCAGGGCACATTGCACACCACTGTGTCCGCATTACGTGGATGTTGTAGCTGCCTGTTTGTCTCACGAGCTTGACAATGCAGCACTGCTTGGTACTTGGCAGTTGAGTAAGATATTGCACAAACCATCGCTAGCAGGCTGTTGGTTAGTGGCCTCCGACCCCTTTCACAAAACAATTGTAGTACTGAATAAACTTTGCTTTCATATTGGACTCTGCTGATACGACTGGACTGCACTGGTTATGACTGCTGGGAATAGTCCTTTTGCTGATTTCTTTTTAGTTCGTTTGTGCTGCTGATGTACTCTGTGTCTTAAGATTTATTGAGCCTGTATTGTTGGTTTCATGCCACCAGGTTCCAAGTACTTTGTTCACAGTGTCACTGCATTGCTGGCAAAGCACCCAGCTTGCGTGCCAACTTTACTATGCACTTCAGCTGGCCCATATGACGCCTTGGACTGCTCACCAATTGGTGGACTGCACCCACTGTCAACTGCTGTTGTTGCCAGCTATTGCTTGACTAGCCTTGGAACGTGGCTCGCCTGCATGGTGTGCAGCCCTTATCCCTTTTTACGGGTTATTCATGGCTTGACGGTCCCCTGCAGCCATGCCATGGTGTATCTTATCAGATCCTTGTAGGACAAGGTGTGCCGACCACATGTTCACTTCTCCCAGTGTTATAACGAAACACTGAGGCTCGCCTGCTATGTTCAGAACTCATTGCTTGTCGTGCAATCTGTTCATTTCTCTGAAAGACTTTCACAAGAGAAAAAGAGACATGAAGCATCTTGACTCTTTGTGTGACTTTTATCTACTGGCTTCTTTATGGGTGTGTTTACATGTCGGGCACTGCACAAGGTTGACATGTCGAGATTGTCAGTAATGTGAACATACGTAACAGATACTGAGCCCATGCAGCAGTAGGTGAGCTGGCACGTGAGCCGCATGTCATGTCGGACATGCCCACCCAGGATAATATGCATATCAGTAAAGTGCCTTTCTGGCGATCGTTACAAAATGAAGCTCGTTCTGGTTCCAGAAACTTCTTGCGAGCAATAGATGCTCAGAAGTGACAGCTGCTCGTCGAACAGTAGGGGACCCTGCATACAGGCAAGCTGCATTTTTCCACCATCATATTGCGTGCAAATGTGTCTGTTGTTTTTATGTCTCTCTGATTGAATCTTGTTCAGCAAAAGATGCTGAACTCTTCATACATACGAGGTCGGAATCCTCACTATCCTACCTGATTGCACCTAGGGTTCAGTGAATGGCATTGCTGAATCAGCAAGCCGTGAGAGACTGGTTTCTGCGGTCTGATATTTATCTGCAACATCACTTCCAGGAGCTGGGCGGCAAAGGTCTGCTTAGATTCAGGTCAACAGAGCGATGCCGACTGTTGTACGAGGCTTTACTGCCACTGTAGTACAGTGACTGAAGTAGGCAAGCGAGCAAACACAGCATTATACGGCAGCGATGACAGCTGTCATCAGCAAAAATGGATGTAAACGTCACACGAGCCCAGCTTGCCTTTCCTGAATTGCTGTATGTATCCCTCCTCCGCGATGCTGCCCCAGATGGGACTGCAGTCGTATTCACCCAGTGGTCAATCCCAGGAACGCAACAGGTATGTTAGTTTAAATATGTACAGTCATAGTGCATTGAATGCTGTATTGGGTAACTGGTGGTCCAACCTGCTGCACCTGTTTCTGATGCCGGCAGTGTGTAATTCATGACATGCAGGCAATGCTTGCACCTGCACAACAATAGAAGCAGGTTGGAAAGCAGGTGTGCGGTGGTTCGGAGACTCCAAATGAGCAGTGCTGTACGAAACCACTCCTCTCAGACCAGACAGGCATCTGGCGAATATGCAGCAGCTCCTGCCTGGGCCAAGGCCAACAACAAACGAGTCAGGAGACCACAAAGATCGTTGCCAGGACATGGTATCTCCGGAGCTGAAAGCAATCATTTAGAAGTGTCCAGGAACAACCAGCCAACCAGCACTGCCACAGCTGTATCTAATAAACGCCCATCGCAGCAGGATCTTGCCAAACACCGGCAGCTCAGGCAAGAACAGGTTACGCAGCCCATGCAAGCACCTGTCACAGGCCGGAAAAACCCTGAGCTATATTCCTTGGCAGCACAGCATCAGGACCTTGCACTCCCTCACTTGTCCAGCATCACTGGGGTGGTAGGCAGCACAGGAACCTTTGGACCAACAGCAGCCAATGTTGCCAACAGCGACCCTAGCAGCCAGCAGCTGTTACACACATCACAGCAGCAGCAGCAGGGAGTCAGACAGACCAGTCGGCCTATAACCAAGCCTGAGGTATTAGCTCCAGCTGGTGGTTGGCCTCAGCTGCGTGCTGCTGTGGAGAATGGGGCAGATGCAGTTTACTTTGGAGTGACTGGCTTCAATGCGCGAGCAAGGTGAAGTGAGGAGGCCTGCGAGCTACTGTGGCTAGGGTATACTATGACACAGTGCTCATGTTGCTGCCGTCAGCTCTGTGTTATACAGTGATTATATGAAGCCATATGCAGGCCACCAGGCCTGTGGTATCACCTGTTCAAGTGTGCCGTGACAGTCAACCAGAGTGGTCTTTGGCTGGTGGGCAGCAATGAGTACAGGTGTTGCATGGTGCGTGCCCAAGCAGGACAAAAGTCTGCAACGTATTATGTAAGCGTCTGTGACAAATTGTTCAATGCTGCAGGGCTGCAAACTTTGAGCCAGAGGACTTGCCTGGGGTGATGTCTTACCTGCATGAGCGGGGTGTCAAGGGATATGTGGCCCTCAACATACTGGTGGGTGTGCCTGAGGCAGCATGCCTAGTGGCAGGGCAGAAGCATTGCCAGTAGCTGCAGACCACCAGGTGTGCCTGAGGCAGCTGTGCGGTGAGGTCACCTGCACCCAGACAACACTCAACATGGCTGCCTCACACGAGCTATGGCAGCAGGGTGTTGTAGCAGCAGCACGCTGCAGTATGTTTTGCAGGTTGTGGTGGTTCTTATTTAAGTTCCAGAGCATTGCCTCTATTGGATGCTGCCTGCCATGGCACACCGTGCTGATGCTCCTGTTCCTGAGCTGCCTCAACTGTCTTGAACCTGCAGACCAGCACCAGACGCGTGGGCGTCTCTTGCCTGTTATGTCATAGTCTACAGAATCTTGTTCATCTTCTCGCATTCTGAATCCTGTTTTTTCCTGTGTCACAGGTGTTTGATGCTGAGATGTCACGCCTGGAGGGCCTCGTGCGCCAGCTGGCAGCTGCAGGAGTGGATGCGGTCATAGTGCAGGTTGGCGACAAGCGGAATTGCTCCTGCTGTCAACACTGGAACGTAGGGGGGTGGAAAAATGCACGGTATTGGCTTGTACCTAAGACAACAGTGCTCAAGTAGGGTGAAAAGCCTTAACCCAGCCCAGCTCACATGAAATAGTGCTGAGTGTTTGGGTCTCACAAGTCAGCCAAGCTGTTGCTGCTGCTGTTGCAGGATGTTGGTGCAGTGTCCTTGATTCGGCATATTGCGCCCAACCTCGCCATACACGGCTCTACTCAGATGTCTATCACCAGTGCAGAGGGAGCTGAGTTTGCAGCAGGTAGGGCGTCACATGACATGCTGTGGCACCTGTGTTTGTGTGGATGCTGGTCACATGTCAGCTGCTTTACCACCCCGTGTCAGCAGGAAGCTGCAGATGCTGCTGGAGATTCTGCATGCTCAGGGAACCGCAGCAGCAGGCGCCAGTGGGGCGGCAGC
>JABEVS010000589.1:0-34577 GCA_018290735.1 Coelastrella sp. MACC-549 | reverse complement strand
ATCACCCCCTTGTAACAGACACAAAAGTACTGGTCATCAGGAGACCACCCCCTTGTAGTAGACACAAAAATAAAACTATCTGTTGCTCCCCGTGGTCATTACGGGACTAGCGCAGAGCGCCCCTTGTTGTAATTGCACCAAGTACCCGCGCCTAATTTCTCTCATGCGCAGGTGCACCTGCAGCTGCAGCGAACGCGCAGCGCACGCTTGCAGCTGCGTTAACGTGCGTGCGTGCGTGCAACGTTGGCGGGTCGCGCCATGTAGGGTCACAACTGTTACCTGCCTCCGAATTCGAACCTTAATGTGCAGATGACTGCTCATACTCTAACAACATGAGTATTTATAGCTGCCGTGCTAGTCTTCTGCCAGTTGTGCTAGCCCGCCACTTGCATGCGACAGAGTCAACACTATCTGACAGCGCGTAAAAACACTCAGAGCCAAGACGCTGTTGCGAGCCATGATGCCAAAGTCCCGAGCTTGCGCTGTAGGTGTGCTCGTGCTGCTTGCTGCAGCAGCATCTTCTGCCGCTGGATTGCCCTCGCTTCAAGGTGGGTCTTGCACCATCATCGATGAACTCAAGCATGCTGCTGTCATTTCATAGATTGAAGTGTATTGTATTTTTCGAAGTGCATTGTATCCGACTATCTACATGAGTGCAAGTACTGCCAGTCTACCTGCTCAGTTGGTTCAACTCACCAAGTAAGGAGCCTCTGCCACTGCTGCTGCTGCTGCTGCCTGGTTTGTATTATTTCTGAAAGATGCGGCACCCCGTCGAGCTCTGAGGACAGCTGCACCAATTTTACCCCAGGATCTGTCACTCAAGAATTCCTACAACTTTGAGTTCACCAAGGTAAGCATGTGCCAAGGGTCCCATGATTCAATCATAATCCACGTTGGAGCCCTGAATATCCACATACAATGTCATGGGTATAATATGATACCATTGACGCTATCACCCAGTAGTATGTACTGCTGGTATACCAGCCTGGAGCAGTTGATGCTCACTTATTACATGTGACAGCAATGCTTGACAGATGTGGGCAGTCAATGCACAGCCACCACAGGTGCCACCCATAACGGTAGACAGCTGCCACTCAGTGCCGGGCAATTCTTGATTGACTGGCTCAATCCTCAACTGGCGCAAGAAGCCCAGCAGACTGCCTACCATATGTATGTATAGATAAACCTCTTCAAAATCTCTCCCAAAAGGATTTAAAGTATGCCAACAGGTTTACAGCTCAACTCGACAAGCTTTTGAAGTTTGAATGAGAGATGAGAGATAAGCTTCCAAAGCTTGCCAAGTCTGGGTAAAATTTGATCTTTGGGTTGCTGCTGTCAACAACTAGACTGGCTGCCTGTAGGGCCATCCAATGGCCGACAGCCCCGTCTCCCTTGAAAATTGCCAACCTTGTTGCAGCTGCAGCTTGACACTGTATCCTTTCAGAAACTTTTGGTTGCTGCTGTGAATCACTGTGACTGATCAGAGCGCTGCTATGTTGAAATGAATGCTGCCTGCAGGGCCACCCTGGGCCTGTCTCCTCTGACGACAAAGCCTCCGACAAAGCCTCCCCACCCCCACCAGAGGAGAAAAAGTCAGAGACCAAGGTTGTGATAGTCAAGGCTCCAGCAAGCCCCTGTGAGTACTGCCGAGTAGAATTTCTAGCTCTCTTTCAAAGAGACCATACTATGATGAGCAGCTTGTGCAACCAGTTGTTGGCCCAGTGTTGTCAAAGTGCCCCGCCGCTGCTCATCGGCAACAAAATTGGACATTCAGGCTGTCAACATGACAAAAGACTTCTCTCGTGTGTTGGCACCTGAGCATCATGTGCAATGCAGGTCAGTCAATATGTGTGCTGTATCTGATGGACTGCATCCATGTCCCATGATCATAAATCTTTATGAATGGCATCTGACTGGGTCTTTTCAGTTACTCACTCAGTGAATGGTTGCTGCATAAGCCTTATGAATTGAATGAGTCGGTAAATGCTGTGCCGGGCTATCAGAGCCAACCTGGCTGAGCTGCCTACTCAGTAGCAATTCACCTCAGCAGCAGTATATCCTTTGGTCTTTTTTATCCAAGAGAATGGTAATGGTTATCATTCTATATGAGGTAAACCACTTGACAGAGTGTCCTGCATGGGGTCGCATTTTCCCAGTCGTCCGACACCTGCTGCTGCTGCTGCTGCTGCTGCTGCTACTACTGCCAGGTGACTGTGATTCCTGCCCATGTGACGACCACAAGGATCATCACAAGTACAAGATCGTCAAGGTCGTTACTGAGGTGAGCGCTGCAGCTGCTGGTACCAGTTACACTGCCAATGAATGACCCTGTGCCAGGCACCTGCTGACACAGACTGCACTCCAGCCTCACGCCGCTGCCACATACCTGAGCAGACAAACCAAACTAGACAGCATGCAAAGGTGGCAACATACATGTTGCACATAATAAAACATCAGATGTCTGCCGAATTGTTGAGCCACTGACGCTCATTGCAACTCTGTAGTATTGCCAGTCATTGACTGGTTACACTGTAGCACAATTACTGCTTACTTTGAACAACAATATGACATTTTTTACTTCAACAGTATGACAGTGGCCAATGCAGCTCCAGGACTGCCTGCACAGAAGTGGTGGTCAACACAATGCCAGTCATCGCAGTGACACCTCAGACCTAGCACTGCCACTGGGTCGGACCCCGCCTCAGTGACCGAGCAAGAATATGATCCTTTGAGTTTATCAACCATTGAGTCAATGTTACTGACCGTCGGACGGTTTTGCTGCTGCTGCTGCTGCTGCTGCACTTGACACCAACAGCCAGAGAAGGCCAAGTCTGAAGCCCCTGCCGCTGAAGAACCCCCAGCACCTGCCCCAGAAGAATCTCCAGCACCAGAAGAGTCTCCAGCACCAGAGGAGTCTCCAGCTCCTGAAGAATCTCCTGCTCCTTCCCCATCCCCTGCACAGGCCCCCAAGCACCCACTGATGGATAAGATTGCAGCAGTCACTGCAGGAGCGATGATGAAGATAGCCCCTGCTCCCTCCCCAGCCGCCTCACAGGCCCCTGAACACCCATTGCTGGCTAAGATTGCAGCAGTTACTGGAGGAAAGACAATGGGCTGAACAGCTCAGGATTGAACGGGGAAGTTGAAGTTGGTTGGAAGTTGATAATGTGATAGCCGGTTGATATGCGTCTAGACTTCAGGCCCAATGGTTGAACCAGGCTGCGGCTAGTAGTCGCTGTCAGAAGTCACTGAGTGATGTTGGCAAGTGCAAGTTGGGAATATATGCCGCACTACGGCACACAATGGCATGCTGTCATGAAACATTTGACAAGTGTCAACTTGAAAATGGTTGTCAATGTCATATGATTATTTCTTCACTGAAGACTTGTGGGGCACAAGTTG
Source organism: Coelastrella sp. MACC-549 (assembly GCA_018290735.1). Classification (NCBI taxonomy): domain Eukaryota; kingdom Viridiplantae; phylum Chlorophyta; class Chlorophyceae; order Sphaeropleales; family Scenedesmaceae; genus Coelastrella; species Coelastrella sp. MACC-549. The sequence continues at coordinate 31,175 of JABEVS010000589.1, read as the reverse complement.
GGCCAGGCTGGCAGCACTAGTGCTGCCATGGTCAGCACTAATCATTAAATCTGGCAGTACGGTCCGACCGCCATCATTGAAACCATGATGGTGAAGCCTTATAATTGAATTGGCAACGGTTCAACCAGCAGTGTCTGGTGCCACCAACTTGGTGGACCACAGATTGCTGGGGATCAGCTGGCTCTAGAGATCTCTGCTGTAAAAGAAATTGCCCCATGCAGCAAATGGATATGCAATGGCAAATGCGCTGACATGCGTCGGGGGCGCCACCCTGGTGTGATGCGTGTGCCTGCCTGCTGTGTGTTTTGTCATATCATAGTATGCCCCCCATGAGCGACTATGTAAGTCCGGGGTGCTCCTCTGTGACCAGGTTGTATGGTACTATCATACAGTGTATGGTATGGTAATACATACATTGCGATATATCTTACAGATGCTTGGAAGCTGCTTTGTTGTCATAAGCATAAGTATGCCATTATGTTGGCGGTGGTGTTGTACTACAGTGGCCAAGTACTGAACAATTGTGAGATGGGGCGCGGGGCTGATGGCACAGTTGTCACTGCTGCCAGCCATAACCCTGAGGGTGATACACGGTCACATGTACGATTGATGCCGTCATGATCATACTTGAACCTATCAGCCATAGCCATACCATACCATACCATACAAACTGGCCCCAGAGGGGCGCCCCGGAGGAGCCAACATAGTCGCTCATAGCTGTTCAGTACTGACAAGGGGGGGGGAGAGGTTATCAAGGGGGTTGCCCCCCTAGTGTTACCAGAAGCAACACCATGGGCCAGCCGCTGGTATGATCATAGCAGCACTGTCAACGACACCAAACCGTTTGGTGTATCATAGTATGATACAACCAGCTCAGGGGCACCCCGTAGGAGCTCATAGGAAAATCCATACCATACCACACCATACGTATATTTACAACCTGGCCCCAACGGGCACCCCAGAGGAGCCAACATAGTCGTTCATGGGGGATGAAATCACAATCAGGCAACTTCAAAGACTTGATACATCAATGCCCGACGGTCAACAGCAGGTGCTGCACCTGCGACAGTGTGTCCCAAATAGCTGCCCAAATCTGCATCACTGCCCGCATCATGTGCTGAGTCAGCGCCAGGACTTTTCCTTCCTGAGCTGACCAACACCTTGACGCTGCCTTGTCACAAACTGCCATGATGGCAACAGTGTGACGATGACTGTATATGCAAAGCATACATTTAGCTTATTTTCAGAAGTTCTGAAAATAATCGACCTTCGCTTCATCCCATACACCCAAATGCCAGCATGCCCATTGCCAAAAAGGATTGGATCCCTCCCTCCACACAAGCTTGCAGGCTCAATTAAGCAACAAACGTCATAAGTGGTAACAACGCTGCCAAACACAAACTGCTGATCTTAGCAAGATGTGCTCAACACATAACTCAATTACGATAGCAGCGTCACAAGTGAATACAGCTCTACTGGGGCTGTACATGTCAGTCAAGATTGAACACCCACTGCACCCATGTGCATGCAGAAGCAGGACAAGTCGCCCATGTGACCGTCACAAGTTGGGCCAACTTGGCGTTGTATGGATGCTTTGCGTGACGCCGGCTATGCGCACTGCGTATGATACTTCGACAGCAAAATATGCATATATGATGTATCCTTTGTGATGTCATACCATAAGTTGCACATTAACTATTACATGTTCTTGTAGCTGTGCATATAACATGATTTATTTTGTACATGGATTTAACTTATTTGATCATGTAGGCTTAATCAACAACCATGCTTTACTAAAGCAGGAAACTGTTTTTCAGGAACTTCATGATTTTAGATCGTAACAAGAAATGGACTGCGTAGCCATTAGGCTAGCAGCTGATGCGGATTCTGTTCAGCATGGTCAAACCTGCTCTTTGTGCCATTGTGTCATGACAGGAAATGGAAGTCAGCCAGACAATCCAACTGCAGTGAGGCTACAAACTTCTAAAGTGCATTCATTAGTCTGCTGGAAAGAAAGGCTCGAGAACAGCATAGTACTGTACCACCTCTCTGACATCAGTAATATGACTCATTCAAGGAATGTTCCCAGTCTAGTACAAGGGATGCATCAACACTGTAATCATGAGAGTTCCCGCTTTGGCATTGGATGCATTCGTCATTCATCATCATTCAGATGCAATAAACCTTTATATATGCTGCTGGTGGACATCACAAAGCAGCATTGCAAAAGCCGTCAGAGGCAACATCAAACATCCGATATGAAGCTATTGCTGATGCAAAGATCTGTACTTCAGCTCCAGAGCAAATAACAGCCCAATGTCTGCAGTTGGCCTGAACAACTGATAAGTGGATTCTGCATATATTCAGCCACAATAACAAGATACCAGCTACTCAAGACAGTCTTCAAAAACGCACCAAGCTGCTGATAGTACGCTACGTTCTTCTTTCCACAAGCACATTGGAGGCTAATGCCTAATAGATCAACTGTGGATAGCAGCAGCAAGCTTTGGCTCATCAGCCTTCAACCGTAGCAGGTGCAATGGGTAAAGCGCCTATGGCTGGGCTTATGCAAGCCTTGTGAAGTGAAGTTCAGTGTTATGATGGATTGGCAAACAATTCACAATGTTCTGGAACTGGATCAAGAGCAGCATGCATTAAAAGGCCGCACCATATAGTAGACAACTGCATTCGGCATATGAACCTGGCCAGTGCATCAAGTTTGACAAGTGATACTGTTTTCAGGAAGCAGATACATCCATATGCGGCAACTCAACCCCATCCCGCAATGAGCAACGGGTGATTTAGATCTGAACCTGCATGCTTACGTCCATGCCTGTCACAACAACATCAGATCGGCAAAGAGCGAAGCACAAAATTTACACGCGGTCACTGAAGTCTGAATCTCAATAGGACATGTGCAGTAGCGTGCTGAAAGATTGGTAACCATAACAGAAGCATGAGGAATGTCTGCACAACTTCCACAAGTTTCCAGGCAACTGGCGTACATGGCAGATTCTAGCATACCATGCATACCATACATACCATACAACCTGGCCCCAGAGGGGCGCCCCGGAGGAGCCAACACAGTCGCTCTAGCAATGCTGGCAGCTGCTGCAGGGCCTGATGTGAAGTCACAGGATGACCAAGCCACATCATACACGGAGAATCAGGCGCATTATCCACGCCATCAACTGTAGGGTTGACGTCCTCCTTTGCCTTCATAAGTGAGCCTTAACCCAACCCAATGCGGTTGGCTGCTTGACATGACAAAGAGTATAGTAAACACTAGCATGTGGTGCACACTAGCTGCCAAAGACTTTTTGAAAGTCGCCCGTGCCACACTCATTGAGGCGGTAGCACCTGTACACACAGTGCATACGTGCAAGCTGACCCGCTGTGAAAGTCCTCCTACGAGAGGGCAAGGCCTTCCAGTCACAATCTCCTCTGAAGTAGGACATAGTATTGTAGAAGTTGTTGTAGTACCTGTCAGTTACTGGGCCTCCAACACCGTTGCAGGAAATTGCTGGGCCTTGACGGCCATCAGGGTTGAACGTGCCATCAGCGTTGCATCCAAAGAAAATTATACCTTTGTCGCCGAAGTTCAACAGCTGAGGAGGGGTATCCCGGACACCATCTGTCAATCCACGTGCAATCGACTTAGGATTGTTGGCGTTGCTCCCTTTCATCTGGTTACATTTGTGTTGATTCTTCACATCGGTCCGACCGTTGAGGTTCCAGGTGTGCTGTAAGTGGCAAGGTAAGCAGTCATGGGCAGGATTGCATGTTGTGAGGGCAGCTGCATAGCGGACATACTTGCCTAGCAGTGTTGCAAAAGTTGCTGCAATAGGCAAAAGCCTTTTGCTTTCAAATGCTGCAAGTTGTCAATAAAGAAGTTAATGGCTGAATCAGCAGCAAATACGCTGACATGCATCATGATGCATGCATGTGGCTTGATTGACACATCAACTGAGATGGTGAGTAAGTGGTTTTGGCCCTGGACACAAGATCAGATGCACATGCTAGCATGGGGTTTTATACATCGAAACACTTACTGAAAGGCCCATCCAGTGTCCCAGCTGTCATCGTGTAGTTGTAGCATCGTGCATGCACACATCACACAAGAGGAGTTATTAACATGACAGAAGACAAATGAAGCATGCTCGCTATTTGATGTGTCATACAAGGAGTATTCATTCATTCATTCAAGCCTGCAGTATGTAAGAATGTTCACACAAGTGATTTATTACAAAAGCAGCGTCGTGTACATCTAGGGTGTCACTGCACGGTAAATGGCACGGTAAACAATGAATTATAGGGTGTCACTGCACGGTAAATGGCTTTCCTGCTGCAAGCATCATGTTGAGGTTACGAGTGTTGAGGAACTACATCATCACGCTGAAAGCAATGTTAGGTAAGGTGAAAATGATGTGATGTTGACGTCGTATCACAGCTTTGATCCACGTCAATGGCCATGAATTCCACTGCAAGCTGGAGGGCATCTAGCAAACATCGCAAACAGAGGTGAGTGAGTAGCTCAGCACTGTGCATGCATGACTGTTAGCACACGTCCACAGCAGGCGGCTGCAGATCGGTTGTACCAGTTTATCCCTACGTACCTCGTGGCTGATAGTTGCTACAGTTGCACGTGCAGCTGAAGTTTCTATGAGGCCGTCAATTGAACTGTAGTCCAAGCTGAAAATGCCATCTTTGCAGCTCAAGGGTTCAGCATTTGTACTCTTGGAGGGAGAAAAATATTGCTGTGGCAGATAAGCCGCACCAACTACGAATGGGTTACCGTCTGACCCAGCGCCTGGGGGCAGAGGAATGATGTATATGACCACCACACGGCTGTTCTGCTGGCTGACAGGCACAATCTTCTTGTAGTTGGTGCAGCGTTCACAGGTTTCATCTCTGCACTTGCCGCCGTCCAGTGTGTCCTCATTGGTGAATGAGATATCACTCACAAACTGTGCCAGTTTGAATTGGAAGCCCGACCGAGCATATGCTGTGTTGACGGCATCCAGCAAATCATTGGCCTTGGCTTCAGTGAACTTGCCCTTGTCTGCACCCAAGTTGACGTTGACCACATATGCTGGAATGCTTATCACTGGTGTGGACAAGTCTGTTTGGATAAGGTCGGCTTGACAGGTTTGGACCAGAGTTTCCAATTCAAGTGTGAATGCCGCCGTTCCGATCGCCCCAGGTTTCTCTAGGGGGAAATGTGCATCTGTGCCACAGATCGCAGGGCCACGTGCTTCAAGTGCGCCTGCATTGTTGCTGGTCGCCTCAGTCACGATGGGGGCTGGGCAAGTTGCACCAGGGCAGCAGGTGGACGGACAGCTGTCGCAGCAATCGCCTGCACCTCCGCAGTATTTGTCGCACCAGCAGCCCCCAGGCCGGTATGAAGAGCATTGGTCTACATCAGCTAGCACACCGCGCTTGTTACTGCACATAACATCCACACAAGGGAGCAGCAGCAAGTCACGACTCATCAATGGGGCTGTGTTTGTCATTACAGTAATGACTCTTGACATGCCATATCGCCTATTAGTTGAGTGCTCAGTGGCTGATAATGGACCACACCAAAAAAGGATAAAAAAGTAGATACAAATAGAGAAGAAGTGAGTAGATAATGACCAAAAACACAAGAGAAACAAAAAATCGAAATTGACTCAGTTGGACACTGTTTAGCTTACCTGCATGTGGTAACTTGAGCCACACTTGTTGTTGTAGGTGACATGTCAGGGCAAGCAGCGTCCTTGGCTGCCGCCGCAGCAGGGTTCATGCCTCCACAACAGTCATCATATAAATTGCACCTGCAGCAGCAGGATCGATACTTGGTGATTTATGGCCTTGAAGATGGCACAGTACTGTATCACTTATCTCACAGTGGACAAGCAGTGCTCTACACTACTAATAGGAAGCCTTGGTACGAGTGCTGCGTGATGAACCACTGAACGCCCTGTCAGGTTGTTGGTATCGGAGGCAGTCATGGCACTTAGCCTGCAGCCTCTCCTGTGGAAACAATGATTTAGATAATATATATCTGCAACATGTGGCAGCAGCTTCTGTCATTGCAAGAAGGCTGGCGCTTCAACCAGTTTGCACAAACATTTGATTGCTCAGGGTTTTTAACTTTTCAAAAGACTTGCCGCTGAATGATCTTATAGCTCTTACCAGTAATCACAATAGCAGGATTTACCAGAAGCCCGGTCAGTCAATCCCCTTTTGCCACAGTTTCCCTGGCAGCTGTCAGCTGCAAGACAATCAAAGCAGGAAGAGTCAGCATGTACTACATGCCAGTTGCATGGCCTGCAGAATATAGGTAGTGTGACGTAGTCATGCGGTTGCATACATTCAGTTGACCTGACAAGGGCTGTGCTCCTGTTTGGTCACTGCTCAGACTGCTGAAATATCCCTCAGACACTGTGACAAGAGAATCACAGAGCCAGCTTGGGCTAGGCCAGCCCCTGTGTATGAAAATTACTCTTCAGCCATAGAGATTGTGCCATCATATGCATGCATGGACTAGAGCAATCAGTTTAGCATTTGATCATCACATATAAGACCTGTCGAAGGAGAATGCTTCAAGTACAGCTGCGAACATTATTATAGTGTATTAAATACATTTTATGCTGCCCAGATTGCTGATTTTGACATAATTAATGGAGCTCCAACATACCAACGGTGTTGCCTGAAAAATGGCAGCGTGCGTATCAATGCCATGCACCGGAACAAAACAGCCAGCAGCAGATGTAGCAGTGATGCTTGACTCTCAGCAGGCAGCACCATGATGCTTGACACGCATTCAATGAAGTGCATTATGCATTAGAGCAGCAGCTGCAGCTGTTTTTCAGCTGAATATGGCAATTGAACAGATGATCATGAGCCATGATGAGCTGTGAATGTGGCCGGGCGCTGAGAGCAAGCCAAGAAAACAGACGAGAAGACAAGCCCACACCTGTCCCGCTGCATGACCCCGTGACAACCCAAGTTGCCTCTGTGTTGTTCAAAGTGCACCTAGCAGTGTAGCCATCCCCAACAGAAGGAGGAGTGCAGAATGCCCTGCAAGCTGATCCCACGGTGTTCCTGCCACAGTTGGTGAAACCAGCGCTGTTGGCAACGGTGGGAGGGTTCAGTGGACACTTTAAGAAGCCAGGTGTACCTGCAGATCCATCATTGAATGCCACTGAGGTTTCAGATTCAGTAGTCGTTTATTAAGAAAATAATGATTTATATATTGCAGATTGACTAATGCATATATCAGGTATGCACGCCTTCTATGAGATCAAGTGCATACCACCTGCAGGTAATGGCCCACTGGCAGGGACAGCAGCAGCTCATCTGCATGTACAGAGACACATGTTTATGCAAGTGAGCACCAGCATAGTTTGATGGGAGCTGCCGGAAGCTGGTGAAGATAGTGGCTGCATATGATGACAGAAGGATACCTAGTACGTACTACCTCAAAGGTAACTCATTTTGTACTCTAGGATAAAGGTAACTGTTATGCATCAAGAGCTGACACTTCAAATGGCGGTAGGTCCAGTAATCGGCTGGGTGCCAGACTCACCACCATTTGTTGGTGCACAGAATCCGGGCTGAGGGTCGTAGGGATTGCTTGAACCCGTCAGATTGTATCCAGGGAAACACTGACGACATACATACACCTTACGGTAATGGTTGAAATGGTCAGGGCTTGCAGCAGAAGTATTAGCTGACTTGGCCTCATAGGAGCTGACGTAGAACATGGTGCACAGCTTGCAGCCTGGTAAGACGCGAGAACATGTTGCGTGGCCAAAGTTCCTAGGCTTGATGCTGTCAGGGGAAGCAGACCCAATGTCCGCGGCACCAGCCGGTGCACTTTCGGCCATGCCTTGACCGTGCACTCTTACAGCTAGTGAAACTGCTCCCAACATAACCAGCAGGCCTCTGAGGAGTGTCGACCCCATAGTTGCAGTGCAGAGTCTGTTCTGTGTCGCGGTCGAACCTGCGATAGAGTGCAGCGATCAGACATTTCAGCGCACTTTGCAGTATATGTGAATACAAACTGTGCGATGAAAGATGAGGGAGGGGAGAGAGACGTCGCATGCGAAACTTCCTAGTGCACGGGTTGTCACGATCTGCTGCTAGTAGGCAGTAAACATGCCTAAAGGCCACCAGCCGCACCATCATCCAATCATACTTGCAACAAATATGATATACCTTGAGATTGTGCTGCAAGGATCAACCTACCAGCGTAAAGATCTTTACTCTAGAGGCACTAGTCAACCCGTAAGCATGTCAACAATGCTACGCTGATGCCCTGTAGCGTACGATCGGGTGTCACCAGTGGTGCGTGAAGTCGTGCGTGTCAGGGTTATTGGATACTGAAGAGCCATCTCACGTGCATGCACTCGGAGTAACACGGCATCTCGGCAACTATGACTGTACAAGTAGACCACTGCATACCCCTGAAGAAGTAACAGTCAATAGCATGCTATCTATATTGATGATTGTTTAGCATTGTAGCGCGAGCCTGGCGAAGTACAGTGTGGAGTTGGGCTGTGCAATCAGTGACCAACTACCCGAGCGCGCTCGTTCAACAAGTTCATGGTGCGTCTTCTCAGATGCATCTAGATGTAACAAAAGCAAACTTTTGAGCGAACCTTGAGCACATCGCTCACCGAGCATCTTATATATACGTCCGGTGAGTAGTGCGTATACGTAGTTACCCCAGTGACTAGCTATGTGCTACATTCGGAATGAAATATCTGCTTAGAGAGTGTGATGCATTCACTGTGTGTCACTGAGCGAGTCTTCCATCGCTGAGCTTTGCATGCCTTGTCAGTATACAGTATACAGTACATATACTGTGTATATACACATGTTAGGTGTTTTAGGACTAGAGTAAAACTACAATACCTCACACACATGTGTGGAACAGCTGCCAGTACACCATGCCATATTGTCCAGTCAACCCTCAATACCACCTTGAAGCTTTTTGTCTGCTGCATGTCTGCTGCATGTCTGCTGTCAGAACGACTGGCTTGTTAGCAGCACTGCGACAACTTCAAGTGGCTCTTACCAAGTAGTATGAATTAAGGCTCACTGTGCCATGGTGACCTGAATCATCAGGGCCCTTCAGTTGCTTCCTAATGCCCTGATGAGGCTGTTACAGTGACCATACCATTGTATGGCCATACAAAACATGCCATACTATGGTACGGCATACAACCCGGCCCCAGAGGGGCATCCCGGAGGAGCCAACAGAGTCGCTCATGGGGGATGTACCATCATGGCATGAAACCAATCAACATAAAACCCTACCACTGTAAACCCCCATAGCTAGAAGCCCTGCACAAGTACAACTCACAAAAGCACGCTCAGCAGGACTGGTGTCACTGCTTTGGTAAAGCAAAGCACCATGCAAACCTAACAACGTCAAATATGGTGCTGCTGAGTTACGGTCACTGTCACGGTAACATGTGTAGAGTGACCATGGGTTTTTGAAGCCTGATGATGCAAGTGATGGACATTGCTATCAAAGACCATCGTGCATCATAGCCACCTATCTTGATAGTATCGAGTTGTTGATGGTATGTACTGTTGCAGTAACCCTTGGTGACCGAAGCCCCAGCACCAACACCGTCCATGAAAGGCGCCGCAGCAGCTCTACCCGCGTGTGTGCCGGAACAGTTGATTGGCAAGCCGATCCACACCCTGTGTGTCGAACACCCTGTCAATCTTGAGTTGAAACTAATCCAGCACACACGAGGATAGAGCTACTAGTAGAAGTACCACTTGTTGTTTGAGTGAGCCATTTGATGCATCTGATGTCGCTGGCAGTCCACCACACATCTCATACATACAACACCCTAGGGCAAAGGATTGGCATCAACTAGGCAGCTGGTGGGACAGTGGAGGTAGCTGTCGGAAAGATGTTATTTATCAAATCTTACAGTATATACTTGAGTCTGGTACCTGAAGTACCAGACGGTCTGGTCTGGTACATCTATGCTACTACATTATCTTATAATCATACAGCAATATTACTAAGATACATGTTGGTATTATTTTATTAACATATACTGAGACCCCAGGCCTGCAGCTCTATCTAGCAGATTTGGCCCAGGCCGGGCATGCGCAGGATTGAAGCTATTATATACCATCTCCAGGAAGATCTGAAGCTGAAAACCTCAAATACAGGAGTAAATGCGCTCAAGGCATTCATGCAGAACCATTCGCCATGGTGTCCACTGCCAAACGAGGGGCTGAAATCCATCTGAATCTTTTGCATCTCTAAAATGCGGCAACCCAGTTGGTGTATGGTGGTCAGGGGTACCTTGTTTGATGTAATGGGCAATGCCCGCCTCGTGTGCACGCTGCATATTGTCCTCCATCCCGTTACAGATTACATTTGACCTTCAATCAGCCCATGCGTGGCCATCATAGCTTGACCATCATACACCAAGATGACAACTGTGCAACGTTGCTGCTGAAAGAGGACAGCTGTATGGCAGTTTGGGCAAAGCCCACTGGCAAGAGGTGCATGTGCAGCACATCAACACAGCCTTTGTATACAGCTCATTTGGAAGGTCAATACATTGAGAGAATGAGGTGCCAGGAACAATATGTGCTGGCAGGGAGGTAAGCATGTGTTGATGAAACTGTCACAACAAGCTGATGTTGTAGGGCAGCTCAAGGAGTCTGCCAGACGACGTTTTGTATGATAGAATGCAAGCAAAATGGTGCATTGGCAACACCTAGCTGCACACGTGGCAGAAAGTGCTGTGGCATCCTTATAATGTAGAAGCCAACTGTAGAAGCCAACCTGGATCCATTTCACGTTTGATGTCAACCAGAGACCTCAAAGCCTCGGGCCGAGATGCACAGAAACACTGACAGAAAGCCTCAAATTCCCACATCAACTTCTTCCCTCTGAGTTGCAGCTGCCACTAGCAGCTGGCAGCTAGCATTGGCAGCTGGCAGTGACAATCTTGAGGCCTCAAAGCCTCTCATTGAAATGCTGAGCATGTGCCACACTGTGCGGCGGCTGGCAGTGCCAGCAAGATATTTTGTTGAGACAGATCTCAACACACAGATAGATTTCTGCATAGATCTCTGGATAGATCTCTAACACACAGATACATCTCTCTAACAAATCAAGGCTATAACAAGGCAGGAAAAATCCACATGGAAAGTTCACGAGCTTTGATAAGCTCATCAGCCAACCCTTAACTTCGACAGTATGCTTTATCTATGAAAGTATACTAGATATGACCAGGTCATGAATGTGCTGGAGAGGATCATGCGACGGAAAGGGATGCACAGTGACTGATATGATGCAGCCGCAAAAACAGCCAGAAAGTGCTATGTACCAATCTGAAGTAGTAAACATGTCTGATCTGATCTGATCTGATCTGATCTGATCTGATCTGATCTGATCTGATCTGATCAGACGAAAGAGTCTTGTGCCTGAGGAGGCACTGCCATGCCAGCACACAAGTGTGTGCTTGTAGAAGCCGGCCTTTGTAATCCACGCTTATAAGCTTTAAAGCTGGCAAGCACCAGCTGCACATGAATGATGATGTACACCTCCTCAAAATACACTTCAGAGATCAGCAGCAAGAGGCCTCAGGTAAGGCCGTGGCAAGGTCAATCAGCATTGAGAATCACAAGTCTTCCCTTTTGCAGATCTGCAACCAACCACGTTGGCATACTACCAGCAGTGTTATACCACTGTTGTTAATAACATGGCCGCTCAGAGACTAGCTGCTGACATCTTCTGCAGGAGATGCTTTCATACCATACCATACCATACCATACCATACAACCTGGGCCCAGAGGGGCATCCCGGGAGGAGCCAACATTGGAGCCAACACAGGAGATGCTCAGCTCAAGACACATTCAAAATGTGTCTCAAACTTTGGGATATAACAGGATATAACAGGATATAACAGGTTGTCCCAGATGGACGGCTCAGTCACCAGGTCATGAGCAAAAGTCAAACAGACTCAAGAACTGGAAACGCCTGTTGGCAACTAGCAGCAAAGGTACAGACGGCAATAGCAATGCAGAAGGAACCCCATACGATGTGGTACCCAATGCAATTCTCAACCAGCCGCGCCCTCCCCCCCCCCCCCCCCCCCCCCCCCCCCCCCCCCCCCCCCCCCCACCCCCCCACCCCCCCCCCCCCCCCCCCCCCGGGCGCGGAGATCCGGGATCTCCATCTCGGCCATGGCCTGATGAACCGCGCCGCTTTGGATGCCAGTCTGTTAAGCACCGCTTACACCTTCGCCACGCCATCTAAGTGAAGTTCGAGCCGGTGCCATGCCGCGACTGCCATCCTAGGAAGTGGTACAAGTCTGGCTATCTGGGGCCCTCGCGGAAGCCAGGGCCAGTTGCGGCTTCAGTTGGCAAACGGACGGTGTATATGTTGACTACAAAACTTTCACTCTTCAACACATACTATGTAGTACTGTAAACTTGTTACAGAAGTTAGTGTGAAGTTCCGCAGGTGCAAGGTGTGGAAAAAACAACAATGGCTGCCAAAGGCCACGTACACCGTGCACTGCGCAGCATTTTGACATTTGGGCGGACTGACTCGATCACAAGTTGCACAGCAGGCATGCCAACTATGACATGAACCTCAAACTGCAGCATCTCATTCCAGATTAGTGTGGTCATCTTGCAGGGCACCATTCCACACACTTGGAACAAATGACTCTATCAAGTGCTGGTGTAGGTTGTGCAGCCTGCACAATGCCTGCTTCTTAGAAGCCAATCTTGCTAACAACACCGTGTCAGGCCCTGACAACATACGTATGTTGTGTATACACACGCATGGCTCGCACGTGACCGGCACAGTGTGTGCAAGTAGCGGCTGCAAGGCATGTATTTTGTGACTCAAGAAGATGGTCCCATGAGACCTGGACCTGGCCAGGAGGTAGGATGATTAGCACAACTCATCACACCATATAAGGCCACGTAAGGGTCCCTGGAGACCCTGCCCCAAAATCTTATCAACTAGTAGTGATTAGTCACAGGACTATCACATGAGAATATCAGTGGAGTTGAATGGGAATACTGGTGCAGCGGCCCAACAACAACCTCTTGTGACACTGCGTCACCTGCCAGTGGCAACCTTAGCCAGAGCACACAATCTTCACCAACAATACACATGCCGCATCATTGCACACTGCCAGCAGCAGATTGTGCCTCCTGCAGTCATGTGACAGACATGCTGTGGTCTAGCACCAATGTACACCGACCTTGGCTCGTGCATCCGCAGATGTGACTGCAAGACCTGTCATCTTGACCACAAGAAACTCTGGATCAAACAACTATGATTGCAACAGTGCTTACAGCATGAACTGCTGATTGCCATCTTGTCCATGTGTCGGCCAACATCATGTACAGTACTGGCATATCAGTTGTGAAGCTGCTGGTAACATTAACATTTTTACTACCGAAAAACACTTCATTTATGCAAGCACTCACAGAATCTTGGATCTTACATGCTGATGCCCCAATATGAACAGTCCTAACTTACAACAATCCAGGACTTATTGGAATAATTCAACCGTGGAAGTCACTTGGGAGGATGTGAGAGCTACTCTGGTCAGCTGTGAATCTGGGTTTGACGAACACATTGGTTGAACAAAGATACCAATCACTGGACAGTTCCATGTGGTGATGTGCAGTATCACCGACCAAGCCGCGAATGCCACCCAGAACCACAGACACGGAGATAGCAGGCAAAAGCAACTTGCATGATGGCTTGTCGCTCAAAGCCTCAAGTGCGTAACTTGCAGCACTGCCATTGGTTGCCATATCCTTGGGTTGCTTTCTGCCAACGGTCACATCAGGACATGCAGGTGGCAGACTGTACAGGCAAACACACAGCGCTTTGCCTCGGTCACAGAAACCCTTTACCCCCTCCCCCAGGCATGCAGAATGTCATACCAACTTGCAATGCTGACACCATAGTGCATTTGTGCGTTCCCAACTCAACACTCCACCAGTGCTGCCACTCAAGTGCGCAAGCCCTGTGACGACAGTAAGCAAGGCCAATACAGCCCCAAGTCTACTGCTTTGTTGCAGTGCACAATCCATGCTGCTGCCTTGTGGCTTCCTGTGACACTCCAGGCATGCATGTCTGCTGCATGTGGTTGCTGGGGTTGTGACCAAGGAACAAAGACATGCAATGTCCGGAAAAAGACCAGACACACTGTGCAAGGGGTTTGACAGCACAACAAATGACACGCTACAATGCCCAACGGTCTAGGCATCCGGATATGGCAGCTCGCTGAGAAGGTGATGCTGAGAAGGTGATGTGGTGAGCAAGGAGTTGTCACCACCTACAGCACTGCCACAACACACAATGCTCAACACCCAATGCTGGACAACAAATTTATGTGCTCAGGCACGTTTGCCAACAATGAGGCCATATCATTACACATCACTCACGTGCCTTGCGGTGGTAACCACAACAACACATCATATCAGCAAACCAGCTGAATCAGGCATCAACCAACATCAACTGACACGTGTCTACCTGCTGCTACAGTTACAACACCTCAGCAGGACAACCAAGTTGGCATCACTTCATCTCTTCCACAGCTGGAACTACACACTATGACAGAAGTTCAAAAGCCGCAGCAATACCCTATTGCAAGCGTCTTCATCCTGTCAGTCACGTTCCTAGCATGATGTGCAGACAATGTCTGTCGCAGGATCAGCAAGAAAAGCCCCTATCCTTCTGAACATAGAAGCCTGCCCTTCACAGCCAGTATGAGCTGGCAATGGACAGCAAGCTGGCCATCAAGGTGCAACTGGCGACTGGCAACTGTCTACAAATGAGTTGTAATGTGCCAGAGCCATGTTTCAAGCTCTGGTGTGCAACATTCTGACTGCAGGTCCCTGACTGATGAGCGGCTTTCGCAGCTCAGTGTAGTTCAAGGTCACACAGGGGCCCAAGGGGGTTGATATATACAGTCGGCATAAATAAGCCAAAGATAACTCAGCTTGGATTCTTATGCAGTGGCAACTTACTACATGTACACATGCGCTCAACAAAAACACATCACAAGTTGACTTTCGAGAATGACCATAAAGCAGCATAACCAGCAGGTGGCAGAGTGGGTCTAGCACAGGTAGACCACATGCTCACCCCCAGGTCCAATGACCGCGCTGCTGCTGCTGTCACCCAACAGAGGTGACATGCCGTGAGCATTTCTGCCGACAGACTGAATGACGAGACGATTGCACAGCTTCTGAATTGAAAATCGATGATGCAGCCTGTGGATGATGCAGCCCACAGCAAGGTACCCTTAAAAAATGGTTCAGAGACACACAACCTGACCAAACTAGATGCTCCCAAGCCTGCTGAGCCCTTTCTCCCTTCGCCCCCTTGTGCCAGTGTCCTGTTCCACAGCCGCCGCCGATGCCTCTTCCTCCTGCTGCATCAACAGCATGATGGCCGACCCATTGGGCCAGTAGGGATATGCCGCCACCATGCCTTTGGCCATCTGGGCATGAGTCACCACTTGTACCATGGAGTACATCAGCATGTTAGCCACCATGTGCTCACGCATCATGCTGACCTGAAGCCGCTCCAACAGGCTTTGGTACTCCTCAAAGCCATCATCTCTGAACTGCAGCGACCGTGGATTTAGATACTGTTCGCGCATGCGCAAAGCCTCAGGGGTTAGGCTGGGGTCCGACCCCTGCTCTTCCCCTAAAACTCCTGTTGGCCCCACGCAGGACCCTGTCAGCCGTGTATCAAGTTCTGTTAGGTCCTGCAAAATGGCTTGTCGCTCCAGCCTGCACTTGTCCATGTAATGCTGGAACAGGCTGTAGCAGGCCAAGGGCTGCTCGCGCTGAGCTGGTGTCATGGCCAGCTGAGTCAGCACAGACCTCCAGTGAGACCCGGGGGCCTCAGCCAGCTCACCAGTCTCAAGGTTAATCAGCTTCAGCTCCCAGATGCCAACCCTAGCAGCAGAACCACAAGAAGCAGCAGGTGCAGTTGGTTTACAGCGTACATTTAGCCACACAGCTGAAAGAAGAAGAAGCAGAAGGAGACGAAGAATCATCAATGCAGGCCCAGGTAAGATGCTTGCAGATGTGAGGAGCTGTCTAATGAGGCTCAAGCTGTCATCTGGAAAGTGTCACTTGGGCTGAACGCACACTGAAGAGCGCTGCTGCAATGAAAAGGTTCAGCTGTGACTTGAACATACACAGTTTGTGGGGTGTCGACAGCTAGGTGAGCCTGAATGAGTGAGTGTGTACCTGTTTCTGGTAGAGAATTTGCGTATTCCCATGATGGTCTCCTCCACCACCTGCATGAGTGCAGCACCAGCTGAGGGGTCCGGCACTGGACAATCAACACGAGGCAGTAGCACAGACATCTGGTGGATCTTAGACCTGCAACAGCAGCAGCAGCAGTGATGGCACGAGAATGTCAAGACGATGTATGTTCCCCATGAGCGACTTTGTTGGCTCATACCGGGTGCCTGCGCTGGCTGGCATGGTGTGATGTGGTGTGGAGTGGTCTGTTAGGCATGTCAAGCTATCGTCAACGGCTGTTCAGCATAAGTGGACTTGGCCTAGAAGCCTGACAGCACAGAATCAACTTGCAAGATGTGAGTTCAGTGAAATAGTGAAGACAATGGCACAGCACCATAGCTTGACAGCTTGGCGCCTCAACACCACATCACTGGTCATCATCAGCTGCTGCAGATGGGTGAGTTTCTCACCTGTACCACTCCACCAGCTGATGCATGTAGAAGAACTCAACTGGTCCAGCAACAGGAGGGAAGAAACCGGCAGCCTCATGGCGGGACTGGAGCTGCTCACTGGCATGCAGCAGGTTCACAACAGGCGATGCAGCACCACCGCTATCAGCAGCACCAGCAGCCGCAGGAGGAATGGGCAAATCACCAGCAGCTGGAGCAAAATGTGCCTCCTGCTGCTGCTGCTGTTGGCGGGAGGGTTCCGCACAATCAGGGTGTACAGGCCCAGCTTGTGCTACAGCTGCCAGTGCTGCTGCTGCAGCCTCGCCTGTGGCCGATGGAATGCTGGGTAGCGGCGATAGGATCATCCCTGAAGATGTCTGCAGGGCAAGGCCATCTTTGTGTGTTAGTGACTGCTCCAGCAGCAGCATGAGGTCATCATCAATGAGCATGAGGTCGTCCTCAGTGGGCTGTGGTGGCTGTATGTTGCCATACTGCTGCTCAAACTGCTGCTGCAGCTGCTGCTGCGGCAGGAGGGACTGCGGCTGCTGCTGGGGCAAGCATTGCTGCCGCTGCTGCTCCTGGGGCTGCTGAGGGGTCCCTTGTGAGAAAACCCCAGTTGAGATCAAGCCAGCACTTACATTACCCTGCTGCAGTTGCTGCTGCCACAACTGCTGCTGCTCGCTGACTGTTGGCAGCACCATCCTGCCATATGCTGTAGGATCCGAACCTGACCGCAGCATCTGCTGCTGCTGCTGCTGTGCTGGTGCTGGCCCACCGGTTGTGATGGTGTGGAACAGGCCTCGTCTACTACCAGCAGCAGCAGCAGTCTGTGCCCAAGTGTTTCCAAGGTTTGGGTCTTCTGTACCAGCAGGGGCAACAGCAGCAGCAGGATTGACCTCTTCTGTGACAGCTCCTGCTCTAGCAGGCATGGATATGGACCTGGCATACTGCTGACGCTGCTGCTGCTGCATCATAAGCTGCTGCGCCAGGAAAGGTTGTCCATGCACTTCAAGTGGTGGATCTCTGGCAGCAGCAGCTGCTGCTGTCAGGATGCTGCATGGGTGGTGGGCGCCTGACCAGCTTTGGGACCTGATAGGCTCACCCTGCAAAGGCTGCTGCTGCTGCTGCTGCTGGTGTGTAGAGACCTGCTGGAGTCTGCTGGGGCCAGCCGTCCAACCAGTGACTACTGCAAGGTGACTGCTGCTGCTCTCTGGAGCACCCTGACGCTGGTGTTGGTGTTGCTGCTGCTGCTGATGATGCAGCTGGCCACCACCAGAGTAGAGCCCACCACCGCCAGCAGCATGACCAGCGAAAGCAGTACTGGCCCCCTGCCATGCCTGTGGGCTGCTGCTGTATGACCTGTGCATGTGAGGTGCTGCTACTGCTGTTGCCACTGGGTGTCCTGGCAGTATGAGAGGTGGTGCTGTTGGTGATGCTGATGCCCCAGCTGCTGATGTCCTGGCTGGCATTGAGATTGAGCGATGCAGGTGGAGATGATCAGAAGCCCCTGCTAAACCCTGCTGCTGCTGCTGCTGTAAATGCGAAGGTGAGTTTGAAAAGCCCTGCAGCTGCTCCGACGGCTGCATTTGACACAATTGCTGTTGATGAAGGTGCTGCTGCTGCTGCTGTAGCTGCATTGGATGCACCTGTTGCTCAACCTGGTGCAAACTTTGGTGCTGGTGCTGCCGCAGCTGCTGCTGTGATTGCCTTTGGTGGAGGCTAGCGCTGGCAGCAGCAGCAGCAGCAGCAGCAGAGTGAGGTAAGCATGGCAGTTCCTCCTGTTCCAGCAGCTGTATCATGCCAAAGGGGCCTGCTGCTGCTGCATGTTGTGCTGCCAGGGCCCGCTGTTGCTGCTGCTGATGCAGGTGCTGTGGTGCTGGAGCTGATACTGCTCTTCGATCCAGATGTATCAGACTGTCAGCAGCAGCAGCAACATGTGGTGCTGGCGCAGACTGGCTGCTGGGCCTGCTGCTCAGGTGTGGCACTTGAGCAACATGGGATGGCCCAGGAAGAAGTGGATCTGCACAATCACGACACAAGAAATGAGACGACAAAATAACAAGCAGCAATTTAGCCATTTAATTTCTTAAAGGCGATATTGCTGGTCTTCAAGGAGGCCAGGTTAGTGATGTGTGACTACAGCCAGCACATAAAGGGAGCAGTCCAAAGAGGCTGATTTGAGGTGATTGCATAGCAGTGCTGATATCATGTTACCTGAATCCTGAGTAGCCGCAAACAGCATCTACAGTGGGCTCCTGTGCCAGTTGCACATACCTGACGTTTGGTTTGGCTGTTGTTGAGCTGCAGTAGGGTTGAGGGACAGGCTACTGAGAGCCTGCAACAGGCTCATTTGCTCATCCCGGCCTGCGATGGTCCACTCCAAAGCGTCATGCTTACGCTTCAACTCCGCATTCTCGCGCAACAGGCGCTGGTATACGGCCTGCTTGTCGGCAAACTCCTGTTCCAGAGCGGTCATCTGCAGGCAGTACCGGATGCAAGATCAGAGTATGGTAAACAATTTGGTGTGGTATTGCTGTTTCAATATAAATGGCAGCACCAGGCAGATGGCGGAGGCAAACGAAGTTACATCACATCCAGGGAGCAATTTCTGGCAAACTTGGCTGTCAATGTATGCACACGAAGTACTCTGGAAGACACACTAAGTATTTTTTGTAAATACCTTGGCCTTCTTGCGCTCGTAAAATCGGCGATGGGCGCGCTGTTGAGCAGTTTCCTGCTGCCCAGTAGCCCGTTTGCTGCGCCTACCCCGACCTCTGCCCCTGCCACTGACACAATCATGCTGATGATGA
The DNA here is from genome assembly GCA_018290735.1 of Coelastrella sp. MACC-549. Lineage (NCBI taxonomy): Eukaryota > Viridiplantae > Chlorophyta > Chlorophyceae > Sphaeropleales > Scenedesmaceae > Coelastrella > Coelastrella sp. MACC-549. The sequence continues at coordinate 11,647 of JABEVS010000589.1, read as the reverse complement.
CCGGAAGAAGTACCTGGCTCGCTGCCAGCTGCAGAACTGGGATGGCTTGCTTGCTGCCCAGATGTCCTAGCAGCAGTCAAACCTGGTATCACATCTCGCCGCTGCTCGACATCGCTGTGCCCAGAAAGCAAGGTGACTGCTTCCTTTGTATGTGGCGATGCCGTGATTGTCTCCTGCTTGATAGCATCGGGCAGGTCATAGAAGGTCTGGGCCAGCAGGTCCCTAAAGCTGTCGGTAGAAGCCTCTGTTGGCAGCTCTTCCTGCTGTAAACCTTCCATGCTATCTATCCATTTGCTATAATACGCTGGGGGATATGCTATGCACTGCATGTAGCCAAATCAAGTGTCCGTCCAGCATTTCTCGTCAACCAGAGCCCAAAGGAGCTTGGCATGATTGTACACGAGTGTGACTAGGTTCAAAACAGACATGGAAGTATGTGTAAACACTGCCAAATCAGCAGAGCGTGCTGTATCGGCAAGCAATGCAGGCTGTAACAAGGCCATAACAGTAACGTGAAGCTGCCAGCAGTCGCGGGATCTGGGCGTTCTCAAGAGGTGTTCAGCGCCCTTACAAAGCACACTGATCTACATGATATGTACATGAGCCTTGCGGCATGCGTCGACCCTCCTGTTAGAGCCCCGGACAGAATGTCGGTACCATGGGTGACGCAAATCCAACTCACAGACACCCCCCAACTCGCTTGGAGGCAAGATGTCAGAGTCTACACCGCTTATGAAGTTTATTGTGCTAGTTTGCTGGTGCAAATTGATGCATCATGGTGGCCTGCTACTGGGCTTCGTACTTGTCACACTCCGAGTTCTGGGCTCATCTTTCGAGTGGACCGCATAATCGGTAGCCGGGAGCCCTGATGTCGGCACACTGGGGATCATCATTAAACAAAACTGCTAGTGATAAGCGCAGTTCTTTAAGTCGCGTATCCGGGACTAACTGACCGACATGCACTGCGCTATTGCGGTCCGACCTGACAATGTTTGCGATCTTATACAGCAACCGTTCGTCACTGCTGCACAGCAGCAATAAAAAGTAAAGTTACACACAACGCGCTGCTTTGCTGCCATGCCATGGCCCAGTGCTGTCTGCAAAAGCCATGTCTTGCAGCTTGGGCAGGCGGGACCAGGCATGAGCGAGGGTTAGTGCACACTCGCCATTGGACTTGCTTCAGGCCCGCGGAATAAACCTGCAACAGTGCAACAGGCCAGTATAGCCACCGTTCCCTGTGAGAACCAGCCCTGCATTGATTGCGTGCTATCATATGCAGTGCATCCAGCCCACACAACGGTGTAAAAGACATAACGCCATGCAGCAAGAATGCCACGGCAAATGGTGTGCACCATGTCCCGGGCGTGGGTGAAACCCACCTGGCAAATCTGCCAGGTTTCCAAATTGGCAGTACCTTACAGCCTAATTCATCTTCAAATTTGGCAAACAGGTACGATGGACGGAAACTGCACGATGGTGGTCAGCAGTTGTGGCAAGGAGATATCGGGTCATGCATGCAAGCATATGGCAGTCATGCTCTTAAGAGAACCTCACTGTTACAGGTAATTAGTGTGATCATGGTGTCCACTGCTGCCAAGAAACAGCCCAGGGTACACAGATGCAAGAGACCGCATGACATACTGGCAGCCCTCTCACATGCTTGCTCATGTGCTAGCTCATTCATTATTCAATCTCTCTCACATAATTGTATCTCTCACATAATCGGATTTGTGCACTCTTGCCATCTCTGACTATACTCGTACTGCCAGCAAGTGTAGTTGCTACTTGCTCAGCATATACCAGCAGAAGACCGGGCTAGACACTGCTGTTGTTGGTATATTGTGTTCGCCTGGCTGTAATTCAGCATAATTACTGCCACACAGAAAATAGGGATGTGCATATCAGATGCAAGCATGTTGCAGCATGCTTGCTGTGCAGCCAGTAGCAACTCTGAGACACCAGTACAGCAGCATTGTGTGACTCAAAGCATCAAGAACTCTACTTCTTTGTGGCAGCAGCATCAGCATCAACAAGGGTGTAATCATTCCCAACAGCAGCAGCAGCAGCAGCAACGACATCACCTCCCCGTTTCCCTTGCCTTACTCCAGCAGTAGCAGCAGCACCCGGTCTGACCACTGTCACAGCTGCAGAAGGCGCACCAGGCACAGCAGCAACTGGAGAGTCTGGACGACTGATTGAATGCAAGGTACTGCTACTGCTGCTGCTGCTGCTGCCTGCCAAGTTACCTGCTGGTGTGCTGTTGGTGGAGGCACCTGGGTCTGAGGGAAACAGCTGCTTTCGGGCAATGTCATGCAGCCGGCCCAACAGCTGCTTCTTTACAACATCAAACGCCTTCTCCAGGCGCTCAAGCTCATCTGCAGCAGACACAAGTGGTGATGAACCAGCAGCCAAAAGACATGCATGGCTGCAGCTCTGACACTGGACATCTGTGCAGCTGCTAGCTGCCCGTGTACATGCACGAAACAGGCATGACGCTCAAGTCGATTGTGGTGTGAAGCCACCATGGCTGGCAGTACAGGTTGTACTGGAAGCTGAAAGCTGCTGCTTGCTGTAAACCTTGCTGGAGCAGCAGGCTCCAGGAACAAGCCAACTCAGCTAGACCGTACCAGGAGCTTGAGGCCGCTGTAGCAAGATGCAGAGCTTAGTGAGTCACGGCCGCTCAAGCCCATGCAGAAACCAGCACAGCGCACCTGTTGCATTTGTATTGTAGAGGAACAGTCCGTAGTAGAGGTCAAAGCTGTCGTGAGCTGTGTTGTCCACCAGCTTAAGCAGTGCCTCATACCCCCGGGTATCAATGTCAGTGCTGCCCAGGCCCATGGCTCCCAGCATACGACCAACAGTGTGTGTCACAAACTGAGTGCTGGCTGCCTGCCTGTCATGTTCCTCACAAGTCATCTCAACCATCCTGCAGCACGTGGCGATTGCAGAACAAAGTCAGTCAACATCCTTCAAAGTCTCACTCACTCAAACACACCTGCTGCACCTGGGTGAGATTCACAGCCCCGGTGAGCTGCACAAGCCACCAGCAGACAGTCCAGCTTTCCGTTTGTTGTCGTAGTAGTAGCAGTCAATCCTCTAGCTAGCAGTGACTCCTCTTGCTAGCTGCAGCTCAGTGGCACTTGGGAAATTGAAGGATCATGGCTCAGCCCTCATTCCGTTTGCAGATGGTGCATGATGTGGCAACCGGCCGTGACCAAGGTACATGAGAGAACCATGATTGTCGAGAGTTCTGGGCCTGTTGTATGAAACCTTTGCTGCACTGCAAACCAGCTGCAGTATGGCCAGCTTCCTAGCAGCTCCCGGTGCAATATCTCGCCGCCCACCTGCAGCCCTGTTTCCTGAAGAAGTCCAGGAACAGCTCCAGCCGCTGCTGCCTCTTTGTGTCACTGCCCACCCTGACTGCCTCATACATGAAGTTGAGCCCTTCCCAGCTGCCCTTGCCGCTGTCTGGGCCAAACATGGGATGTGTGCACAAGATGTCCACCTCAGGCGGCAGCAGCTGAAGCAGCAGTTGCTTGGGGAACACCTGGGGCGGCAGCAGGGGACAGGGCAAATGAACACACCTAACAATCCGTCCACTTAATAATGTACCAGATGCACACATGACACAGCGGCTTCATGTGGATTATTGCTCTTGAGCAGGTGCGCTGCTCTGCTGCATGTTGTGTATGCTCCTGAATCGACATCAGCATCTGCAACTGCTATGGTGAAAAGACCTAGGCAGAGGCCTGTGCATCTGCGCTGCCACTGATGCTGCTCGTTGATCAGCTGGCACTGGGGACTGAGGGTGGAAGCATCACACTCACCTTGACAGACAACACATCCACAATGAGAGTGCTGCGCTTGAGCCGTGCCAGCGGCAGGTTGCGCAGTACTGGCTCTGTGCTAAGTATGCTGGTTGCTAATATAACAACGTCTGGGTGCTCCTCACAAAAGTCATCTGAGTTTTCAAAAAACTCTGCTCCAATTGCTGCTGCTTCTGCGTAGTAAGGGGTGCGGCTCGTGCCCAAGACCCTGAAGACGTTAACAACAGCCAGGGCTTTGAGTACTGCATGCTGGTGTGCCACGAGGACCTGCAGCTTGCTGACTACATATTCACAGAGTGGAGTCTGAGGGCCTTGCACAGGGCACCAACCACTTGCTGCTGTCAGCTGCCACACACCGCTGCCACAAGGCACAGCTGTGCACCACTGAACCTCCTGCAATTGTTTCTGGCACGCTGAGAGTGCTGTTTGGCTACGAGGCATTGTCTGGATATGCATTCACCATACCATACTGTCAAGGCTAGTGTGCATGACAGCAGTCACATCAGTGAGCAGCTGGTTGACCTTCCCCTGTACCTGTGGCCTGCTGTCGCCAGCCGCTTTGCCAAAAATTGTCCAAAGGTACCAAAGCCAACAATACCAACAGTCAATTGCTTGTCCTTGGATAGCTTGGTCTGCATCCTGTGCTCAAAGTCAAATGGCTGTGCTGCGTCCAGGGCCAGAACTGTGAGGCCTGTCAACAAACGAAGCAATAGAAGGCTAACGGTCAGAGACTGCCTGTCGCTGCATTTATATATGTAAGAAGCAATGTCTTATTAATGCACTTTACTCCGTCGGCGGGGAGAACAGGGCTGTCACTGCGGTACACAAATTCCTGTGAATGCAGTGACAAGGATGCGCAGGCAGCGGCCGGCACGGCGATTTGGGTTGACCTAAGGCTTTTTATAGCTGATAAACTTCCCTATTACTTTTGTGCTTGCAATGGCTGAGAAAGCCTAATCTCCAGGAGCTGCATGTAGGCTGTAACAGTGCTGCTGCATGTAGACAAGGCACGCTGTGACCAGACACACGACCTCCTGGAGGCCCTGTTGCCCACCCTTTCGTGAACGGCGTTGCGAGAGATTGCTGCTGCGACTGTGGCGCTTGCAGCCACCGTTCCAACGACTTTGCACTCTGACAGCTGCAAATGGTGCTACTTGGTTGTGACGTTGACGGCCGCCTAGACCGGCCTGTTGTCGCAGACGCTGTGTAATTTGCATTACCAGGACATAAAGCAGTATGTACGGAATCAATGTCCGGCGAATGTCCTGCACTCCGCGCTGTGTTCGTATGCCAACTGGCCTGTGAAGGTCGGGCAATTTCACTGCATTCTTGAGTGCATCTGCGTACCTTCGTGGGTTGTGCAATGAGGTGCCTGATTCGAGCACTGTATGTCATCGTAACATCAGTATCCCACGTGACATCCCCTGAACATCCCCTGAACAGCTGCAGGAAACTTTTTCCACCACCCTGTAGCGTGCCGGCGTACTGTTATCACTCTATTTGTCTATGGGTGTACCGCTGATCACCTTGGCTCGGCAGGTACTTGTTCTGTGGGATACAGTTCATCCCGGAGCCTGTGATAAGTCCTACAAGATACCGCTGTAGTATGCAGCCATTGGGTGGCTGCATCGTGAGCAGGCCTGGATTCGCAACTCCAGGTAAGCACACACCAGCATCTGCTGTGACGGAAACTTCATGTCGCCTCAATAATCACAGCTAGCTTCTGCTGATATGTCAATGTTGCTGATCTTCTGCTAACAATGCATGACCGAGCAGGCCGCAAAGCTGTGCGCTGCAATGCAAATGGGGGTTGGCCTTGGAGCAGGAGGAAAGCTGTACCACCTCCACCTCCACCCCCTGCGCCTCCAGCACAGCAACAGACTGTTGCTGGAGATGCAGCTGCTGATGATCTGCTACGAAGCAGTCCCAAGTGGCGGTCATGGCCGACGAATGGCGTCCCACTCTCCCCACGAAACCCTGGATCGATGCAGGGCAAACCCCAGCAGCAGCTGTCACCTGAACAGCAAGCTGCTTTCCAAGACATGCTAATTGACTCAACCGTGAATCCTAAGTGGCGGTGGCCTTCATTTGGCAGCAACAGCAGCCCACCTTCAAACCCACAGCAGCCCCAGCAGCTGTGGCCCCAGCAAGCTCCCCCACCACCTCCCCCGCCACCGCAGCAGCGGGTTGCAGGCCGCGGGCGGCAGCTTCAACAGCAGCAGCAGCAGCAGCAACCGCTGTATGAACAACAGCAGCAGCAAAGGTATGATGCTCAACCGTCGTCATTGCCCCAGCAGCAGCAGCAGCAGTGGCAATGGCCATTTATTGGTCAGGCCTTTGACCCCACCCCTGAAGTTGAGTTCCGTGAGAGGCTGGAGGCAATGGGGGTGGACCTTGCAGGCAAAAGAGGCAGGCAGAAACAGCAACAGCAGCAAACCCAGGATGTGCTGCAATCTTTTGAACAAATGGATGACAGAGAGGTGAAGTCCACGATTTCCTCCTAGAACATGTCTGCTGTCAGCAGGTTGCCTTATTGCTGATTGCTAGCTGATTGATAGGATTGATGTCATCTGGCGGTTTATGGTCTTGTTGGTTGGCAGCATTGCAAAGACATCTTGCGCTGTTCATGCAACACTTACTATGAAACTGATGGTCGGGATGCTGCTGTTGTTGCTGCTGTCACAGGTTGCTCGATATATGAACCAACTGCGCCAGAGTCGCCTAGAGCGTGTCCAGAACCGGCAGGATGATGAGGTTGTTGGCATTGCTGGACTTTACCTAAGCATCACCTTGCTTATTCTTTTCATGGCAGCACTCACAAACCTGCCAACTTGATCACAGCATGAGCAAAGTACATGGTGGTGTTGACCTCACTGCTACAGGCTTCTGCACATCTTGTGCAGGTGGCTGTTGGCTCAATGCCTGCCTGTATAAGGTCTTTGACCAAGATCATGCCTTTGTCCTGCTGGCATGAACAAACATGTGCAGCTCAGCAGAAAGTTGTCCAGAACATACCATGCAGATGTTGGGCGGCCAACCTCTGAAGTGAGTCAGTGCCGGCGTGTACTCGGCGGGCCAGGGTGTGGTGATGTATGTCCCTTGCAAGGGCCAAGCGACTGTTGTGCTCAGATGTGCTCAGAATCGTGTATACCATGTCATTGCACCTAGGTCGTTGTGTATGTCTCAACAGCACTGGCCATACCGTCGCTGCACCACTGCTGTGTACAAGGGCTCTGTCAGTTATGAAGACTACAGACGCGCCTGTAAAAGGATGCAATCGCTGTTGTGAGAGTCTCAGGGCTGGACCATGCTGCACACCAGCTTGAAGTCATGAAGTGCACAGTGTGCATTGTTCTGCTTTGGCACACTTTGACACACTCAATGCCTTGCCCTCACATGTACCATGTCCACATGTATGCTACACACTGCTAGGGTGTTGAGGTCTTATGTGCCAGTCCTTCAATGGCTTTGAGTCCACAGATTGCTAGCCTGACATTATGAGTGGTTGTCAACTGCAGGCCAGGCCGCCATGATGGTGTGTGAAGGGTTGTTGGCTCGAGCAACACTGCTGTTTGGTGGTATCAACAGGATTTGTTGTTGTGGTGGTGAGCAGTGGCAGTTGGTGATGATTCTGCCAGCAGGTTCTCTGGTGCCAAAGTAGTGTCTGAGGTGACAGGAAGTTGTTACTGCTGAACTACAACACCTGGAGGCCTGGCCTGAGTACAAGTGGCAGGCAAATGCTTAGTGTCGTACGCCACTGAGCCCTTGCAAGCACGAGGTTGCCTGCCACTTGCACGCAGGCCATGTGTCTTGCTTTGTGTGGTTTTCAAGTCATGATTTATTTTTATTTCGTGTATTTCCTGCAGTCAAAAGATGGTTATACTCTCAAAGCATGTCTGTTTTGGGAGGTTTACACCTCTAACATGTGTGTATGTGGTGATAGATGGCACTATCTGCAACAGCTTGCCCTGCACCTGCGGACTGACGTTGTCCAACAGATGAATGCCTTTGCGCTCTACAGGCATCTGGACTGTCTGTAGAGCGTAAAGGCATTCATCTGTTGGACAACGTCAGTCCGCAGGTGCAGGGCAAGCTGTTGCAGATACTCATCACCATCCTTGATGTTGCACAGGGAATAGAGCAGTACAGCACATAGCTATCCAATATTGTTGATATGTTCCAGCTGGTTGCTTGTGCTGTTCACGGTCTGATTTCACCTTGCCTTGCATGCATGCGGCCTTTGTAGGAGGATGGGCACACTGCAGGCACACTGCTGGAGGAGGTATCAGCAAGCAGCACTTGGGCGAGCCCAAGTAATGGTATATGTAAGAGGACTCTCATGCATGCTCTGGATCAGCCGCACCAGCATGGCAGCGTCATCCCTGGATGGCGGTCCCTTTGCATGTCAGCTCATCTGCCAGCTCCTTAAATGTTGCATGCATGCCATATGGCTCTATCTCTTTAGTCCTTGTTAAGGCATCACAGGTGTGTTGCTGCATGTGAGGCCATGTAAAAGAAATTTAGCCATGCAGCAAGCCAGGTTGATTTTGGGTGGTTTATGTACGTCAGGTGTGCATGCAGTCACCCCAAGTACTTCCCTTGTTGGGAGCCTCCCAGGGCCTGGTGCCACCAGGACCTCTGGGAGGAGGTCCTTTGTAGTAACTCATCACTGCAGCACCATCATGGCATTGTCATCCCACAAATGGCGGCCCCCCCGCCTGTCAAGTCATTTGCCAGCTCATTGTAATTGTTGCATGGGCTCAATCTCTTTTACTGCATCACAGGACTTGCTGAGGCAATAGGCCTGCCAGAGGTATTGTTTACAGCAAAGTCATCTCAGTCTGGCACCATGACAGGTGACAGCTTACGTTGTTAAGCTTTCCACAACTCTGGGCATGTAAACGAGATAGAGCCATGCAACGTTGGATGAGCTGGCAAATGAGCTGACATGCAAGGAGGGAGGTTTTATTGTATTTTAATTCAGTCTGAAAACCCCTAACATGCAAGGATGCCCCCCGGGGGAGTCCAGGGATGACGCTGCCATGCTGCTGCTGCTGATCCCGAGCCTGAGAGTCCTCTTGCATAAACCATTATTTGGATTCTCCTAAGCGCTGCTTGTTGTAAAAGAGATAGAGTCATGTAACACTGGATGAGCTGGCAAATGAACTGATATGCAAGGGGCTTGTTGTCATCTCCACCATGGCCAGCAGTGTGCCTGCACCTCGTCCATCCTCCTCTTGAAGCCGCATGCATGCAAGGCAACTTCCACCAGACCGTCAACAGACACTAGCAATTACTACTAGCTGCAACATGTTGCACTGGCCCCTGGACTGCTATGTGCTATGTACTGCTCTATCCACTGCTGCCATGCACCATCACGTACACACACACAAAAAGAAAGCAGCTGGGACGTCAGCAACGCACAGACTCAATCATCGTGTTGTCTCAGGTTGTCGTGTTGTTGTGCACAGCTTTTGGCGATAGCTCCAGCATCACTGGCACCCGCATACTTGACTCATCCATTCAGTCCCAAACCCTTCCCGAGATATCAACCTGACTGCATGTCAGCAATGTTACTGATACACCATGGCAGAATCAAGTTAAGGCACATTATGTATTACATCAATGTTATAGGCAGCAGGTTGCATGGATTATTGCAATGCATATGCTTATCAGCAGAGGAACTGGCCAAGCACCTCATACTGGGTGTTCGCACGGAGTGTAGGATTGGTCAGCTGGACAGTAAGTAAGGTGTTTTCAGACAGTATGTAAGCCCAGGTGATCTGCTCAGTAAACCAACTGTCTTGGGTGGAGGGGCCAGGCGCAGCAATTCCAGGTAGCTCTTGACTCTGAGCTTGGCAAGCAGCAACAGCACACAATACTAGGCTTGCCAAGGACGATGGACTCGCTGATAGGGTACAACCAGTAAAGTGTGTAGACTGTAGTAATTGTGGCACAGGACAACTGGCTTGCTGTTGCCGTCTGACAGACGGCACAGTGAGAGTTCGAAGTCTAATGCCTTGAAGCCGGTTTTAACGTCACTGGCCGCTGGGCCCAGGCGTGAGGTACTGTTAATCCATGCGTGTCGTCACTGATTTGCAGGGGTTCCAGAGCATATGGCGTCATTCCCATGGTACTGTAATTGCTTGATCCCTCAATAGGAAACCAGCTACAGTATCCTCGTCAGCAGCAAGCCTTCGAGGCCAGCCAAGTCGCGAATGTGATGAGCCAATACACGCAGTACGGTCAGTATGGCCAGACTTCTCAGCAGCAGCAGCAGGTGGGCTGTGCGGGTCTGCTGATGGCACGCAGTTGAAGGCCTGGCTTGCAGCTGATCACGACTGTTGCTCAGTGGATGAACGGCTTCACTTACCTATATCGACATGTTGACATGCAGGGATATACTGGATATCAACAGCAGCAGGCAGGGGCATATCAGCCACACCAGGTAAATGCTTTTGGCTGCTTTGTGCACAGCTGAGGCTTACATACCGCGATAGACTGCGATGGATGACTATTGCATTCATCAGGCACAGGATGCACAGAAGATGTCCCATATGAGCTGCAGCATAAGTACTGATACACTGCATTCAACCTGATGGTGTGTGATGATGTGATGTGTTGCATCAGCTGCGGTATAAGTACTGAGACGCTGCATTAGATCTGATGGTGTGTTATGGTACTGGCTCTTCTTGTTGTATGAAGCCACTCCGCCACCCATTTTGCTGAGGGGGTCACTGACAGCAACGAATGCAGCATATCCAAAGAAACGTGTTCCTTTCCCTTCTTGTCAACCACACATACTCCCAATACAATGCTGCAATGTTGCAACTCTGTAGGCTGCCACCTATCAGCAAGGAGCAACCCAACAGCCACAGCAGGCCTATGGTACCACAGCCACAGCGGTATATGGCACAACTCAGCAGCCATCAGGCTATGTTCAGCAGCAGCAGCCTCAACAACAGCCAGCATATACGCAGCAAGTGACATCTACAACTTATGCGCAGCCGCAGCAGCAGGCAGCACAGCAGCAGGGCTACTCAGCTGCAACCTATCAACAGCCAAGTGCTGCTTATGCCACGCAACAGGCAGGACAGCAGGCCTATGGTGGCTCCGCAGGATACACTGCGCCTGCAGCGGCAACAGCGGCCTACACACCTCCAGCAGCAGCAGCCACAACAGGTACATACCAACAAGCTGCCGTTACTGCCTATCAGCAACCACAGCAACAGCAGGTTCAGCAGCAACCTCAGCAACAACAGTATACCACCACGTACCAGCAGCCGGCGACCAGCTACCAGCAGGCTGGTCAGCAAGCAGCCGCTTACGGCACAACTGGCACAACTTACGGCTCCACAGCTGGCGGCAGCGGCACCACCACCACTGCTTATGGCAGTAGTCTAGCTGCTGGGTACCAAGCGCCTGCTGCGAGTACAGCGCAGCCGCTGTACTCCACGCCTGCTTACAGCAGCAGTGATGCACAAGCTCAGGGCTACAGCACGCAGAAGTATGGTCAAGCTCCGCAGTATGGCGCTACCACCGGTGGCGCTGCGGGGTATGCTGGGGCATATGGGCAGGCGAGCAACTACGTCAGCAACCAGGCAAGTACTGGCGCAGCAGGTTATGGCACAGCTACTGCTACACCGTATGCCACCACTGCAGGATCCACACAAGCAGGAGCGTATGGGACGCGGCCGGGGGCGGGGGGTGCTGCTGCAGGGTATGCTGGAACCACCACAGCAACACCACAGTATGGAAGTCGAGCGGGTGCTGGCGGCTATGGTGCAAGTTCAACTGCTGCTGGTGGGGGGGTGGGGGCT
>JABEVS010000588.1:3923-34686 GCA_018290735.1 Coelastrella sp. MACC-549 | reverse complement strand
TTACGACAAGGGTAAACCACTGGAAACCCCTTGAAGCGTGTTGACGGGCAGATACTCAGTGGTGACACCGCCACACGGCTGGGGCAAGTATATTTTAGCCCAACTATCGATCACTCCCAACGCGATGGGACGTTGGTAAGGGCGCCCAGAGAACTGAGAAATCCGCCCTGGTTCAGAATCGAACTCGTGCCCTTTTCAGACACCTTTTTAAGTCGACCATCATAACCAGTAGACCACGTGTTTACCGTCCCGCCGGACACCCATGAGCAATGTAATAAGAGCACTGCATAAAGGTGGCCACTTTCATGAAATAGGCTCCATGGCCATACCATAAACTACCATACAACCTGGCCCCAGAGGAGCCAGCATAGTTGCTCATGGGGCCTACAAATCATCATCATAATCCTCAACACAATCAAACCAGTTCTCACTATGGAGTGACCAAAATCGCAACAAACCACACGCCTGTGGATGATTTTTGAATGCATACTCACAAGCATCATGCTTGTGGGTCTCTGTTTATCAGGAACACTCAGTGCCTCGGAGGCGTTTTTTGGGGCCACCTGAGGTGTTGGCTGATGATGTCATCTGGCCCGAGGGATTCACTGGGTTAGTGATTAGCACGGTTGGCAAGGTCCACCAGCTTGGCTCATTTCCTTTTCATTGGTCTATCAGCTGTGCAGAAGTGTGCGTGACGCACAAGAGCGTCAGGCCTGTGAATAAGGAGCAGGAAGGAGCAGAAGCACGGTATGGTATGGTCACACCAGTAGTAATAACTATCGCGAGGGTTTCAAAGAAATGGTTTGCGGGCATCATGGGCACATGTGTGACAATTTTGACTGAACACTGAAAGCCAACTGGAGACACAAGGCTTGCACCCAGCCCATCAATCTTTGGTGTGTTGCATGCTGCTCAGCTAGGCTGCCAGCCTGTAGTCCAGTCTGAGAGCTGCATATGCAGCATAGTTGCCCGGCTGAGCCTTTTAAACTGACCTGAATGTTCTGCAACAGTTGGTACATGGTACCAGGCTGCTGCTATTGTATGCGCCAAAGGCAATGTCATTGAATGCCTGCAAAACATTGCAAATACAGGTATGGCCAAGGACTGAATAGCTGTCAGGACAAGACAACAACCTCCCTGGCTAAAGCTGGTTCATGTCACTGTTTCCTTGCATGCGCAGTGCGTGCAGTGCTCTGCATGATGTTATGCTGTGTATGCCTGCTCTAAGGGCTCTTGCACTTACATACCATACCATACAACCGGGCCCCTAAGGGGTACCCCGCAAGAGCCAACAAAGTCGCTCATGGGGAAGACTTACTGCTATGTCAGTTGCTGCAATGGGCAGGGGTGCAACTCCAGTCATGTAGTCTGTCAAGCCATCAGGGGCATCTGGTACAGGCAGTTGGTGCTGTGCCAGTGGCAACAGCTGCTGCTGCTGGACCCACTTGTCCCGGCATTGAGCGTGATGGATCAGCAGACTGTGGCCAGCAATGACGACACGTTGACAACAGAAGAGCAGATTATATTGATGAAAACTTCTCGTATATTGCCCATCCAGTAGTCTTGATGGGTGGTGCACTGCAGGCGGGCTGCTTTTGATGACTGCTGCTGGCGGTCAGTTGGTTACCTTGCTCACGCACATTCGTAGCTCAACAAATAGTATTTATTGTAAAGCATAATGTTGAGTTGGCCAGCCCTCTCACCTCTTGCTGCCATACTGTTGTCCACACAGGTAGCAGGGGTATGCCTTAGGCATCTTGCCAGGACCTCCAAATGCCCCAGTACTCCCTGAGAGGCCTGACAGGCCACTACTGCTGCCAAGTTCGCCACGGATCCCAACATGGCTGTTATCTCCAGGTGGTGACAGCCTACCAGCCGGACCACTCTTTCTGGCTGCAGTTGCTACAAGTCTGTCAGTGCTGTACCTGGCAGCAGCTGCAGCTGCTGTCAGTGTTGGTGCCCCTGCTGCTGCCTGCTTGGCAGTGCTACTGGTCTTGCTGCTCGCCGGCTGTGGCTTGAACGGGTGAGCCGCTGTGCACACCTTACTGTGGTGCTCAAGAGCTTCTAGCCTGCAGGTGTTGCCAAAGGTGAGCTACTTCAGCAGACATCTCCATTAAACCACACCAGTTGATCACCGGCTGTATGCACCTGGCCGGGAAAACCCTAGTGAATGCAGCGGACACCGAGCTCTCAGGCAGCAGGCTTCACTTCAGATATCCAAGAAGAGTCTATGTAAGCCGTTGACTGCAGTTTGTGAGTCCCAACTGTCAAGCACACTGCAACTGATCAATGTAAGCTCACGGTAGCAGGGAGCTGGTGGTTGGTTGCTGCCTTGCAAGCGCAATTGTGCTTGCGCAGGGTCCCCTGGTGACATCAGTGCTGTCAGTCTGTGCCCACCCGATTGGCTTGCAAGCAGCACCCTGCAGACCCACCTGAATGTTCTATTGCAGTGTGGACATCTTTCAAGGCTGCCGCTCTGCCAGACTGACAGCATGGTTGCATTGAACGCATTGATAGCAGCAGAGCCCTTGGGCAACTGCCAGCAGTGCATGCAGAAACAGCAATCAGGTGCCAGCTGATGAATAAAAAGAGAATGAAGGTGTCAGCTTTGAAGTGGCTGACAGTCACAGATATGTTACGTACTTTGTCCGCCACAGCAATACAACTAAACAGTCCTCACCCCAGAAACGCTGAGACGAACAATGATTGCAGCCACCATCTACTGCTATCCATCAACCTGCTGTGGTGCTGGTGCACCTGTGGCATGAAACTCATACTGCATCTTGCTGGCTGTAGCAAGCACATTGAAGCAACGGAGTTATCATGAAATATCGCGTGACGCCCTGAGCCCACATCTCAGCCCACCTGATCTGCTGAGGCCGGCAGCTCAGGTGGTGCTGTTGGTGGACTTGTCCTGTCATGCTCCTGACACCATTTGACCGCACATTGCGGGATGTGGATGTGCAGACTGCGTGCACGTAATTGAAATATCAGATGAAAAACGTCATCATGCAGCACAATCAGTCCGCATACAACATTATTCTGAACAGCTACTCCTGGGACTGCTTACACTGCTGGTGAATTGGATCCCACCTTTGGCTGCCATATTGCTGCCCACATAGGAAGCATACATAAGCTAGCGGCTTTTTGGAAAAAGCAGTCATCTGCAGCTTGTCAGGAAGGATGCAGAGCAGTTGATTGCCAGCTAGGGTTGGCTAACAGCATTCCCGGGCAGGCCATGTACAGGTTATATTACTGCCATTGTGACCATATAATGTTTGTAGTTTACGAAACACACGCTGAGGAGGCGCGTCAGGGATTGCGCGTAGGTCAATATTGTACTGCCATCAGCATCGCACACTGCCCAAATAAGGCCTACTTTTTCCCTGACCTCAATATGACACAGACATCGATGCATAACCGCCGCTGAACAGACACTGAATGCCTCTGTCCCTTCTGGGCGTGTGTTCCTGCGATTTTACTGCTAGTTTGTGATCTGTCATATCACGTCATTGTGTTTGCGAATAGACTTTCGATCGTGCATACTATGAGCAGCCTGCCTGGCAAGCCCAGTGCCGGCCATCATTCCCAGGCAGTTGCACTGCTGCTGCTCAACCGCACTGCCAACAGGTGCTGTGCCCCCTCTGACGTGACAGTATGTTACAGGGGCTGCACACAGACAGTTGAGGTGGCCAACATCTCGATAGACCACCACCAATGTACACGAAACATCTGGGCCACTGAGGACAATGTGTCAGCCTTGACTGCGTCTGGGTCTGAACCAGACGATGTCGAGTCGGTGATCACATATTGAGCACAAAGCAGCT
The DNA here is from genome assembly GCA_018290735.1 of Coelastrella sp. MACC-549. Lineage (NCBI taxonomy): Eukaryota > Viridiplantae > Chlorophyta > Chlorophyceae > Sphaeropleales > Scenedesmaceae > Coelastrella > Coelastrella sp. MACC-549. The sequence goes on along the minus strand of JABEVS010000588.1, from coordinate 30,859 downwards.
CCACATCAACACAAAAGCAGCCATGGTGTTTCAAAATACGGTGAATGCCCAATGCCCAACTCATAGTGCTGCAGGTGCACAGACATTGCATGCATGACACATTGTTTGATGCAGCTTCTCTCAGGCGACACCCACAATTACTCCCTGTCAAACACTGCTAACGTCTCAATACTGTCCGTGCCAGGGAAAAAGAAGTACGCCTGGCAGTTGCTAAGCTTCCATCCAGCTGACAGCAGAGCATCTGTGTCTGTCATCAACGCCTTGAAACCACATGACAGGTATATCAGCCGCTTTACATGTGGCACACCAACACCTAGAGCTGCAGACCCACTCCGCTGTTCGTTAACGCCGCCGCCGCTGCTGCTGCTGCTGCTGTAATCCTTTGTTGTCAGCAGCTGCAGCAATGGCTCATCCAGTCCTTTCCTAGGTGGATCTACCACCAGCACTGTTGCGTCGCTGTCCACCAGCAGCTGCTGCAGCTGCTGCATGTCATCAGCAGATGCAACGTGGTGAGCCACAGCATCTGCAGCAGCCTGCAAGGCAACAGATACACATCAAATGGCTTGACATACAACATGGCAGAATAGGAGGCGCACTCTTTCCTATCATGTTCAATGCACACATCGCATGCACCAGGCACAGCTGCATAGTGGTGAATATAACATAGCCTCCCAGTGACAGCCCAGCATATGCTATGACCTGGTGCTGCCTGCCAAGAGAGCCAGGGCTCTGGCAGCAGGACACAGGAATGCGACCAGCTTGCAGGACTCAATGCAAGCCCAACTTGCCTTGTTTGACTTGGCTAGCTGTGCTTGCGTAACGGCAAATGCTTTGCTGCTTTCGGGGTTGACCTCCACACACACGACCTTCCTGGCAGCAGCAGCAGCAGCCAGTGACAGCCCGATGACCCCAGAACCAGCATAGTACTCCACAACTGATGACCCGCGGGGTGTGGCAGCAGCAATGGCTGAGAGACACCGCTGCATGGCACCATAGTTGGCCTGAAGCAGCAGTGACAGCACCAGTGACAGCAGCAACAAAATAGATTAGCAGCATCAGGTTGTGTATGAGGGCCATGTACTGTAGCAGCAATGTTACATGCTGAAGTGAGGTGCATGTTGCTTTGACAGCAGGTGAGGAGGCGCGGATCAGCCTTGAAATGTTTCAACACGCAGGTTGATGGCCGACAGACTCAGGCCCACACAAATGCGGGCTGATGAGCTGGCAGCACCTGACGGCGTTGCAGACATAGCCTGCTGTCCACTCCAAACTGCACCCATTATTGCACTCAACAGCCGACCGGAAGACTGCATTTTGTTAAATTCTTGCACCGGTCTCATTGAACAGCAGCAACCTGATCATGCAGTAACCTCCAAGTGCCCTGGCAGCACACCTCCACCGCCACCACCCCCTCTACCACCACCACAACCACCAGCAGCAGCACCACCTCACCTGTATGAAGCCTCCTGGTGCCACTGCCACTGTCACTCCCCCAAAGTCCTGCCAGCCCCACTGCTGACCGTGCAGCAGCAGCCACTCAGGACCCAACACGGCGTTGCTGTCAGCAGCAGGCTGAAAGTTCAGCCACACAGAGTGAAGCAGCGGAACAGCCTCAGCACCTGCTGCTTGCCGCCTGCCCTGCACAGCTGTCACACCGCCTGGCAGCAGCTGCTGCTGCTGCTGCTGCTGCTGCTGCTGGAACCTACTACTGCTGTTGTGCCTAGACCCCTTGCTAACACTGCTGGCAGTACCTTTACCTCCTCTTATTGCTGCTGCTTCTGCTCGATGTCTGAGTGCTGCCAGCGCTGATGTCTGCCTGGGTCCTGCTTGTGACCAGAGGGCGGCTGCCAGGCGGCGCGCATCTGCCACTGAGGAATGCTTTGAGTCAGGAGCCGCCCAGACCAACACAACCTGCAGGGAATATACCAGCAGAAAGCAGTGCTTGCAGACAGGCGGCAGAATTTGACCCTGATGATGATGATGACATGAGATCAGCTGGTGCATGTGCCACAGACACAGCAGGGCAGGCCTTTAGCGGACAAGTCCCATACTCCACAGCATCAACTGCAACTGCTTTATCTGACCTTGCACCATGGTGTGTGGTTGAGTGTTGTGTGGTGAGTTGCTGTTGCTGACCTGCACTTGTGCGTCCGGGTCATCCTCAGCTCTGCCACCAGGAGTACTGGGCAGTACAGTCAGCTGGATGTACCGCAGGCAGCCTGAAGCAACCCCATGGCTGCGATTGCCAGAATGCTGGCCGTCGCTATGCAACTGTTTCTGCTTCTGCTGATGTTGCTGCTGCTGTTCTGCGTATGGTGTTAAGCGCATTGCTGCTGTAATCTGCTTGATGAGCTGTACTGCCTGGTTGATGCGGGGGTGATGAGATCTATGGATAGAGGCAACGGCAGAAGACAATACAGGCAATGAGGACTGTAAGACATGCAATAAGCTGCTGTATGGTGGTGGATGCATAAAGAACATACGATCAAGTGGTTTGTTCAGCTGCTGATTGCAGACAGCATGGCTCTGCACCCTTTGAGCGACCACTATGAAGTAACTTTGCTGACTAGAGCAGCTACGGTCAGACACTCATATCAACATGTTGGTTTGCGGCAGCCAGATTATTTGCTGTTACAGCTGGCTGCCGTAGGCTAATGGCTTCATAAGCTTGTGTTGACTGCACCTGCATTCTGGGATCGCCACCAGGTTATGACTGCCCAGCTGGAACAAACCTGCAGGACCAATAGTAGCCACATGCGACCAGTTTGATATCGGTTGGCAGATACTTTCAGGTCCATCCACTGGTCATTGCATCATGGAATGCACCCACCTATCTGTGGGTTTCCTGCTTTACCCCGTACAGCTAGCTTAGCACGGCAGCGCCAACCATGATTGCTCCCAGCCACGGTCTGAAAGCTATGGAATCCTCTGCTCTCGAAGAATGCTCTCGCCTCCTGTACTATAGGCGGGTCATGCAGCTGCTGGCTGATGCTGCACCCTGAACAATCCTGGAAGTGTGTGCAACGTAACTCGTCCAGTGGTATCACAGTATTTGGTAAACGTTTCTTTTGTGCAGGCGGGACGCGCCGATCATTTGCCTTCCTGCTGCTGTCAGTACCGCGGGCTGCAGTCGCAAGCACTGTACCACGCAAAACGCGTATCCTGCAGGCAGCTAAAGGTGGTGTACCAGTAATATGTGGTATTGGCCTGACAGCGGCTGCGGAATGCATCCCGGTTATAGGAGTGGACAGGTTGCCATAGCCCATGGGTGCTGGCCAACTGTCAATAATTACCACTTTGCAATCTCAAGAGCACTAGATGAAGGTAAAGGTTTCATAGACTTTTACTTGATGGCGAGCGCGTGATATGCATGGGTTTCAACTGGTTTTCGATCAAGCCAGCAAGAATGTCATTCAATGACAGTTGAACTGACTGGTCTGCAAGATGACGTTACTAATTCTGACAGTGTTGTGGCTGAAATAGTGCGAGTTCAGCCTATTGACACGTTGTTAAATGCAGCTTACATGGTCTACTGCAGTAATACACCACGAGCCAATTGATTGGCCATATTGCTGGCCCGATGGCAGATTTATTGGAGTGCAGGACACTGTTGATATGAGTCATATCCAACCTTTCCAGTCCTGATAAAGATTCAATCTGTTAGACACAAAACAACAGACACATTTGCACATATCCAACCGTTCCAGTCCTGGCGCCCCTCTAGCTTACGTTCTGCTTCGCTGCATAAGAACAAACGCTGCCACATAGCAACGGTCCTGATGTACAGGCTGTACCGGTACCAACAAGCTGTTGACCTTTTAGGTACCAGCCCTATCACGAGATGCGTGTCGGTTCATCTGAAGCTCATCCAATGTTGCATGGCTCTGTCCTTTTTGCGTACATAAACAGACACAGGGATGTACAGCATGGAAAACCTGTCAAACCAACTAGAGCCTCGTCACGAGCCTCTAAGAGCCCACTGACGGTCACCACAAGTGTAGTCACTACACACTACTGCAATGCAGTGTGCCAGATCCAAAAGAGTTTATGTTCCGGAGACCGTAACATTGATATGTAAAGTACACATGCCATATGCTGTGCGCTCTACACAGGACTTCTTGCAGTGCAAGTCATGATCTACATTGCATCTCAACTTGTTGCATGGCTCAATTTCTTTCACATTGTGCCAGTCATGATCAAGGTCTGAACTTCAGACTTGAGCATGGCAGCCGGCTGTGGTGGCACCACCACTGTGTGCAGCAGACTCAGCGGTGCCACCAAGGTCTTCAAACACGCATGCAAGTGTGTCCTACATGCTTTGCCCTTGACAAGTGTTATGACAAGTCACATGCCCTTGACGAGGTGGCAAGCCTGGCATATGCACAGAAGCCCCAGCTCAAGGCACCTTGCTAAAGTATATTCATGGTAAGAGTGCATTCAGACTCATCTACATGCCTAAAGGCGATTATGATCGTTGTATCCATATGGCAGGAAAATTCACTCATGCAACCAAGGTTGTGCATTAATTCATGATGGTTTAGAGATACTCCATCAATGCTATGGGGTTGTACATGGCACCTGTGCAGACATCAAGCTGTAACAGAATACAAAGTTGGCCATAATGCTGTGCATATTGACTTGTTGTAAAAGTCCGCTAGCATCTGCAGGCAACATCACAAGTCAGTGCACGCCCATGATAGTCAATTCAAAGTCTATGACACCTGATGTTGGCAGTCCTCGTGCTACCCACTTGTCTTCCTCCCATGAAGCCTGTCTTGAAGACATCTTTCCAAATAAGTCCGTCTGCATCTGCCACCCTCCTATTTGCTGTGCCTTTCCATCCAGCCATCCCTTGACTTCTGCATGGTACAGGTAAAACCCATTGTCGAGTGCGTCGAGAGGCCTGACCTGTATTTCAATCCCGCACCTTGCTCTGTGGGATCCCAAATGACACGCATAATCATGTCCCATGACATGCCAGCAAACAGTGGGCGCAACTCCATAGGTAACGAGGCAACGCTAGTGTTGATGCGGCGTCTAGTGCAGTCTTCCACGGCAGCCCTGATGTTTGCCAATGGCCAGCTCCACGTGGCCTGCACGCTCGATGATGGCTGCAGGTCACGGGTGCCCAACACCCAGCTGCTTGGTGCATCGTGGAAGCGTTCTCTCACCAGATCTGCCAGGAGTTGTGATACATGCTGTGCAACTCTAGGCAAGCCTGGCAACCTCCTCAGTTGATCATCATAGAGAAACAGTCCTGCTGGATGTTCACTAGTGCTGCAGCTGGCCAGGCCATACAACCAGAAGTCCGACAGGTGCTGACAACGGATTAGTTGTGCACATGAGTTGTAGGTGGTACCGCCTTGCTCTTCACAGTACTGCTGCGCCACATGCATGACATTATCTTCTGATGACACTTTTAAATCGTAGCATGACAGCAGCAGCATCATTGCTGGCAAGGGTAGCTGCAGCAGTAAGCCACGCAGCTGCTTGTCTCTCCAGGCTCCTTCCAGGTCTTGGAACACCGAAAGCAGCAGTTGCTTCATCATGCCGCTGTCAGGATCCTGTTGAAAGCTGCTGATAGCGCCTGTAGACCGCCAGCAACGTCTATGCCAGCCACTGCTGGTGATGGCGGGGGACAGTACAGGCAGAAGGCAGCTAGGCCAGGGGTACAAGCTGGCAAGCTGTTGCAGCGCTTCTGATGTCAAACCTTGCTCTGCTTCAGCTGCGGCCGTGAGCAATGCCACTGTTTGCTCAATCACTGGAGATGTCTGCAGCCTGTCAGCAATTACAGCTGCATTCACGAGCTGATGCTGTTCCAGCTGCTTGAAAGCCTCGGGACTCTGCACATTGCTGCTATGACTGCCACTGCTGCTTGCTGCTGTTCAGCGGCATCCAGACTGAGCACAAGCTGAACCTGAACTTTACTGCTGCTTTGATCATCTTGCCATCTCTGTGCCTGCAAATGCAGTCGCATGAACTGTCACACCTTCGCAGGGTGATCACAGAGGCGGGACAACAGTTGTCCATAGTTCGCGTCAGTGTGGTTTCTATTAATAGGAGCACACTTATCTTACGTAACTTTTGAGGTACTCCGACTGACAAACACCTATCTGGTGCACAGGGAAGCGAACGAGTTCCGTATGGCTGTCACCTATCTGTCCACAGGGCCGACTGCGGGTCCTAGGTCGCTTAATACGTGGTTCTGTCGGCTCACAGACTTTGATCATGAACTCGGCATCAGCAAATGTCTCCTGCTGAAAGTACTGGGCGAACTCTAGCGCCATCTGCAGATGAGTCTAGACTACAGATCTGTAGGAGGTCGCTTTCGCTTGTTAAACTGGCAAAGCCTGGTTGCACTGTGTTGCTGACAGGCCTAGCTGATACACCATGTATCTGCCACAGCTCATCATGTACATGGTGGCATGGCTCCAGGGTTGGGGCATAGTAGATCTAGCGGGCCAGTGACTCCTGAGCGTCTGTTGCTCTCCAGCCTGCTATGGATTCTGGTAAGAGATTTTCCACACTTTGAAACAATTCTGCTAAAAAGGAAAGGAGCTTTTATCGGCCGCAAAGCCCATGGTAAGACGAAGCATGGTAACCCAGCCAACCGTTGGGTCATCAGACAGTTTAAACCCTCCCTCAGGGGATCATGATGCATATGCCTTCACAGCATGGTACTACATGTTGACTACCAGTGATTCATGGTGCTTCGCCCCAAGCTCTGGGACCCAGCACCTGGCAGGCTGTCACTGCCACACAGCAAGTGTAGTAAAATTTGTTTTGCAGAATCTATCTATGCATGTTTTGCATAATCTTTCTGAGCCTGAGTTGGAGGTTGAGTCTGATAATCTTCTGCAAGTTAAACTTGCAGATATTCAGCCGGATTAAGTCTGGTTTCTGTTTCTTCTTGGTGTAGCAGTAGCAGTAGCAGTAGTAGTAGCAGTAGCAGTAGCAGTAGCAGTAGCAGTAGCAGTAGTAGTAGTAGTAGTAAAAGTAGTCAGCAGGTTGAACCTGCAGACATTCTGCCGGATTGAATCTGGTCTGTGTTTTTTGCGTGTGTGCCCCCATGTGCCATTAGCTGGCTCCTTACGGGTGGAAACCCTTGAGGTAACTTGTAGTAGTAGTTGTAAAAGAAATTTAGCCATGCAGCAAGTTGAAATGCTATGGCAAATGCGCTGGCATGCGTTGGGGGCGCCAGCCTGGTATGATGCTTGTGCCTGCCTCGTCTGTCCTGGATGTCCATCCAGCTGCCACCGACGTTCTGCACCGAGTATTACCCGGTACAGTGTAAAAAGGAGGTGTAGTCCACATTACATCCAATGCTGCCAGCATCAGCACAACCGGCGGTGACCGCATTCTCAAGCAAACTCAAGTGAGGTCGTTTGCTGTATATTTTACTATTGTCTAAAAACACCTTACAACCTTCAAGGCTTGCAGCAGACCTCATGCTGCATAGTGGTACCTTCCGGCAGATTTGATGCGGTCAGGTACACATTATGCGGTCTACATGATGAATGGTATAGCAGCGCCGCTGAGCCGGCTAGTAGCTGAGCTAGAGATCATCTTTGCCAAAGACATAGTATGTTGAACAAAGTAAGTACCTCTATAGAGGGTTGAAATAACAAGCCAACGTGACAACTTGTCACGACGACTTCATGCATGGTTGCTCAGCAGTGCTGATTCAGTCACATCTGCATTACTTATTGACCAATAACTAATGCACCCAGTTTATCGTCAATTCCAGCGGCATGTCACCTGATGCCTGCAGGCCTTGTGCTGCCCATTTTTCTTCCTCCCAACCACCAAACATGATACCCGTTTTGAAGAAATTGGTCCAGCCTAGACCAATCCATGATGGTGCTACTCTGCCATCTGTGCTGTACTCAAGTGCATTTGGCCCTTTGATGTGAAGACCACACACGAAGAAGACACCCTCAAGTGCTCCACAAGGCTGAACAAAGATGCCCATGTCCACACCCTGCTTTGCAGGTGCCCAGGTGGCACGCATGCACACGTGCCAATGCATACCAGCAAACAAGGGACTCATTGCAGCTGTACAGTCAACAACAACTGTGGCCTGCTGCTTGCTGCAGCTTTGCACAGCTGCCTTGATTTCCTCCAGCGACAGCTTCCATGTGGCCTGAACACTTGCTGGGGGTTTGAACTGTCGGCTGCCGAACAACCAGCTGCTTGGGGGATTGCTGATGTGTTTCTCAACAAGGTCTGCCAGGGGCTCAAGTACACTGTGCCGAGCAGCCCGGCGAATGGAGGCTAACTCCTTCAGCTGATGCTGGCAGTGAGATAGTATGGTGGGTATATTGGCATCGTGGCAGCTCGCCAGGCCATACAACCACATATCTGAAAGGTGCTGACAGCGGATCAGCTGCCCGATGACTGCTGGAGGGATGTCATAATGTTTCAGCCAGTAACGCTGGGCAATACGCATCACATTATCTTCTGATACTACCTGCAACTCGTCAGATGACAGCAAAAGTACCATGGCTGGCACTGGCAGCTGCAGCAGGTGCTGCCTCAGCACTTTATCACAGTAAACTGCTTCCAAATCTTGATACACAGCCAGCACCAGCTGCTGCATCATGCTGCTGTCTTGGTCATGCCGTAAAGTGTTCAAGGATGCTCCACAGCACCGACTGTACCAGCCACTGCTGGTGATGGCGGGGGCCAGTACAGGCAGCAGGCAGCTAGGCCAGGGGTACAAGCTAGCAAGCTGCTGCAGTGCTTCTGCTGTCAAGCCTGGCTCTGCACTAGCAGCAGCCTTGAGTATTGCCACTGTTTGCTCAGCCACCGCGCCAGCCTGCAGCCTGCCAGCAACAACAGCTGCATGTATCAGCTGGTGCTGTCCCAGCTTCTGTAGAGCCCCTGGCACATTGTACATCGCTGCTATAACTGCCACTGCTGCTTGCTGCTGTTCAGCATTGTCCAAAGTGAGCACTAGCTGAGTGCTACCTGGACTGCTGCTTTGCCATCTCTGGGCCTGTGATAGCATAAGCCACCATGCAACAATAACTATTTAGTTTTTACAGAATCACGGGTGCGTGCAAAGATCAAAGCAAACTTCCCTTTAAGGCTATGTAGTCTCTGGTACACCACACCTTTGTGTAAGGCAGGCGTGATCAAGCTACAAGGGCAAGCATTATCAGCCGCAGATTACTACTCACAACGACGCACCTGAAGTTTAAGGTATTCTGCTTGACATACTACCATCTGATGAACAGGAAAGCGTGTGACCTCGCTACTGATGTCTTCACCGTCTTCCAAAGCTATAAGGCGGTTGCCAGGTGGTCCAAGGACTCTCAGCACTAGATGCGCATCAGAAAACGTTTCTTGTTGAAAGTACTGAGCAGTGTCTATCGCCATTTGCATGTGAACACCGTGGGTATTGCAGCCACTATCGCAGATTATCACACTTGCGTCAGATATGAAGATAAAAATGCTATAGTCTCTTATCGTCTCTGGTTGGCAATGTGCCTGTCCTGCGTCGGCATGGGATATCCGGTATCTTGAAGATGCCAACACGTCGCAACAGGCCATTTGTAAGCATTCCATAGGCCAGAGCTGCTGCACGCTTGAGCCTTGCGCCACAGGTTTGCATGAGGAAAAACATCTAGCCAGCCTGTATGCTGATGCCGCACGCATTGTCTTCACGTCGTGGCCCGGGCCCGTGGTCCCTGATGTCAAGTCACTAGCTCGAGCTCTGTACAAGCACGGTGCAAGCCAGTCTGTAACACAGTCAATCTGCATTGGCACCAATTGAAGTAGAGAAGTGATAGGTGTCAAGTCTATCATTGACATTTCACTGCTGGAAAGACTACTTTCCAGCACTGTGATCTCACAGTGCTGGAAACCACGAGTTGCTGTTTAGCAGGTTGCTACATAGCAAGCCGTATTCATGTAGGACTCTGAGCCAACTGGTAATTGCAACCATTGATTATGGTGCACGAATCAGTGATGCTGGCACTGCCGGGGGCATACCACAATGTACTGGCGCCATGACATGTGACTGCAGAAGCAAGGGCTATTGATGACCCATAGAAATGACCCTCCTTACTCCGTTCTTCTGAGAATTGTTGTTAGATGCATCAACCGATGAATTGGCAACCAGGTGGTGCTGTCGGTTGAACAAACTTTCAAAAACATACCAAGATCTACACTTATGCACGCAAGCCATTCATTCTCAGCGGTGGCATGATGCTGATGCTTACAATGCACTAGACTGTAAAGTGTATGCTTTTGAAAGCTAGCACTTCCTGTGAAATGCACACAGAAGCAGCATATAGCTGCCGGCTGCTGACCTGATGTATGCCAGACAATCAAACTGTCTCCCTGTTGAGAGCACCACAGAGTCCTGATGCACCAGGGCTGCTGTCTGACCTCCAAGCACCTAGCTGGCCTGTTTAGGGTGCATAATCCTGTCTACCCTTCCTTTCTTCTTGTAATAAGTGATGCCTCCCCAAACAATATGGTCACACAGATAGCAATACAGGGTGCAGTACGGAAGTATGAGATTTTCAAGTATCCACCCCAGCCACAACATGATGACTGACACGCGGCACTGCTGCACCTCCGCAGGACCATGAGGAGACAACACACAGAACAACCGACGCACCTGTTGTGTCAGGTAAGAGATTGCTAACAATGACAGGATTGTGCATGATGTGAACACCCACATGGCAGAAGTGGTCAACGACAGTGGAGAGAAGCTCCTGTTGCTGCCATTCCAGCTGTTGCTGCTGCTACCACCAGAGGCAAGGCCAGCCAGCAGCATGTGTGCTGTCATCAACAGCAGCAGTGCCAGCTGAAGCAGTGTGGCGGCTGTTGCCCCTGTGAACAGCGCTGAGCCATAGCTATGCCCCGCCATCATGATGTGGTTCAACCGCTTGTTGTCGCTGCTGTAGTAGGTATCAAGGACAAACAGCTGGCGGCGGAGGTAATTCCAGTACCTGTAAACAGGCAGCAGCAGCAGCAGCAGCAAACCCATCCTCGGGGTTGTGGTTGAGGCCGAAGATGTCTGAAGGGATTGACAAATTGCCTGCTCATCCATAACAGCACAGCAGAGAGAGGCCAGCGTGCTGCAGCAGTAGTCTTCAGCAAAAACACACTTTGCAGGGTCTGTGACAGACTGAACCAGCTGCTGCTGTTGTCTGAGGACCGATGATAGCTGTTACAGGGGTATCCGCAGCTGTTCACAGCCCCTCCCCCCCTCCGCCCCTCGGCTTCACACAACAGCCACTCCCCTGCTGCTTTCACTCACTGCTTGAAAGTACATGTTGCCGGCAGCAGCTGTGGGAAGTATGCTGACACAGGTACAGCAATGTTGAGCTTGTGTGCTGCACAGAAGCCTGACAGAAGCAAGTCATCAGAATAACCACCATTACGCCAAACCTGGCCAGCCAGCCAGCAGCAGCAGCAGCAGCAGCAGCGGTGCTGTGTCAGCACAGCAGTGGCATGTCATGTTGTGCAGCAAGTCAGATGGGTACAGGGTGGCACACAGCAGCACAGGTGCTCGGGGCGTGCAACATGTCCAGCAAATGCTGTCCACAGCCACACCCTTGGGCAGCATGACCAAGCTTGCTCCTTTCAACTATGCAAGTGTTGTGTGGACAATCTCTGTTTGCAAGATGATGTTGACAAGGACCAGTGACAGATGTGCTACGCCGGCCAAGATGATGATGCAACCTGTCACACAAGCAGACAGAGACTCACCTGCAGAATGTTACTCCTGCCGACAGGCAATTGATATCCAGCATCTGCAGCAGCGGTCTGTGGCGACACAGGCCTTGCAGAGAGTTGGCTGGCACCTCCTCCTCCTGCTGCTCCTGCTCCTGCTGCTGCTGCTGGTGATGTTGTTCCTGCGGCTGCCAGTTGCGTTGCTGGCGTGCACAGGTGTTCTGCTCGCATGACCATGGCCCCTCCCCAAACAAAGCCACCACGATCAGCAACAGAGAAGGCAATGCACAGGGGCAAGTGGTAGGCAGCACTGGCATGCGCACACAGACGACTCCAGAAGCTGTTGCTGCTGCTGCTGCTACTACTCCTGTCCGTCACAATGTCATATGGGAACCCTGCAGAAAAACACAGCCACAGCAGTCGCAGGGCTCAAGATCTGGGAGCAGAGATATTGACACTGTGCAAATGCAAGCGCTGCACATGCATTGTATGAAGAGAGCCATTCCATTGCTTATAAGAGTCATGTTCGCCGCTGCTCAGCGCCCTGACATGATTCAGACGCACTGTTGTGTCAGCTGTTGACACTGCTCCGCTGCTTGTTTGCTGGTCTCCTGTCTCACCTGTTGCCATGAAGAGTGACTGATCATGTTCCAGTTCATCAACCAGCTGCATGATGCTCAAGGGGTGTACACAGACATCATCATCCAGAATACACACATACCCAGCACTCACAGCAGCAGCAGCAGTGGTAACACTGCCAAGGGTGATGGTATCCTGCTGCTGCTGCAGTGCTGGCAGAGCTACTTTTATTCCAGCCAGGATGCTGCAGAACAGCAGCAGCAGCAGTGACAACAGCAGGGGCGTGGCTGCTGGGCAGATGTCCCGTGATCATGCTTTATGGGGGAAGGGAAAGTTGGGTACAGTTGAAATCACAGCAGTTTGCACCAGCTTATACTGACAGGTAAGCTGCCAGGGAACATGTCAGCCATATTTCACTCTGGTTTAATGTCCAGTTGAGACACACAGTGTGTAAGCTGTGCCCCCTGATGAGGATTGTGGTGGCTGCAGGCGGCCTGAGAACAGGTCTGGTCCACCAGGTGTGCCTAACCACGCTGTCCTGATCCCTCACTTGTGTATCTTCTGGCTGCAGGTTGTTGCCAGACCAGCACTGACCAGCAACACCTGTTGATCAGTGCCAGCACACCATGCATCAAGCACACAGTGCTGCTGCTGCTGCTGCTGTTGTTGTTGATGCCGCTGTTGATGCCGCTGTTGATGCCACTGCTGCTGCTGATGCAGCTCTGCAAGAGGGCTCTGTTGCTCTGCATCTCCTCTCAACCCATTGTGGCTTGTTTTAGGTGAAACAGCCCCCGAGGCCACGGTTGGCTGCTGCTGCTGCTGCTGTTGCTGTGCTTTTACTGTTGCTGCAGCTGCCTGGCACGGCCAGGACTGCTGCTGTTGTTGTTGCTTGTAGTGTTGCTGCAGCTGCCACGGCTGTTGCTGACTCATCAAGTCCCTCAATGCTGCGACAGCTGGGTCATGGCTTGACTCCACCACAAATAAGAACACACGGGGACCACCTGTGGTGTGAGCAGCAGCAGCAGAATGGCTGGCATTGGCAGTTATCCATCAGCACACGCAGCCCACAGCTGCATGTCAACTGTGCATGGAGATTTTCCAGAAGCGGCAGCAACAGGCATACAGCCGGGCTCAGGCAACCAGGCGTGCCCAAGTGCTGTTGTTGTTGTCTTTGACAACTCTGCTAGGATGGTGTTGCTGGGTACCGAGGTAAGTCCGACACAGGGGCCGCAGGTGCTGCTCAGAACTTGTGAATCTCATCAAGCGTCACAGTAACAAGCCTGCCTACATTTGCAAGGTGGTTTGTCTGCAGCAGTGCCTGACCTGCTGTGATGACAGCTGCAGTGACTCCTGTGTCAGTTTGCACACACAGTTGTTTATTCTCCCTCACCATAGTGTGCTGTCAGCTGTGTCGTCCAGTTGTCTCTGCTGTGCTGCCTGCATCCCTTCACTGGGCACACCACAGCAACAGCAGGCCAGCCGGATGCCAGTCCAGCAGCCTGTCCCAGCCGGGACTTGAAGATACCGCTGCCGCCTGGAACTGCTGCTACTGCCACTGCTGTTTGGCCAGCATTCTGAGCGACATCAGCATCACCTGTGCTGAGCTGAAGAGCTCGGCTGCCTGGGAGTTGCTGCTGTGGGGCCACCTGGCCTCTGAATCTCAGTTCGCTGTTTGAGTTCTGTTCCAACTGCTGAGCTCTGCTGAGGCTGCCACTGGGCTCCTTCAAGTACTCATCCACGACACATGCTGACTTGCAGGTGTGCACGCGCTCATCTTCACCTGAGGCCAGATGTGCCTCACCTCTGATTACTGCATTGCATAACTGCACTTCAACCTTTCCGTCTCCAGGGCTGCTGCTTGACCCTATTGAGCTGCAGTGACTGAGGGAGTCTGCTGTAGCTGCTTGCTTCAGGGCTTGTGTCTGCTGTAGAGCTGCTGTATATCCGGCTGCTGACAGGCGCTGTGCTTCCTGACCTTTTCTGAAGCCGGCTACAGTCCAGCCAATGATGCCAACTAGCAGTATGAATGATGCTTGAACCTGCATATGATACCAGCAGGGTTTGTTGTATGAATTCATGCCTGCAGCTCTGTTGGTGTTCGTGACAACTGCCAGAGTCACCTACACCACCTGCCACGTGCATGTCATCACGCCAACAGCTGCTGAGATCCAGGGCAACCAGAGGGCCTGTTCCACACGGTCCCTGTCCCACTGCTGGTAACATGCATGGTAGTCCAGCATGATACAGGGCAGCTTGGCCACCATGGGCCCTGTCCTGTTATGATGTTAATTCGAGCTACTGAATAGAATTCACGCACCTGGACGGCTTGTACAAGAGGATGGCGCAGAAGTGTCAACAGGGTCATCATCAAGAGCGCCATCCGCTCGCACCTGCAGTCCCAGCCGCTCACAGCGGCAGTCGCGCTATGCGAAACATTTTCACTGTTGATTCAAACACTTGTAACCCTGCAGTGCCTACAGCCTGCTCTCCTAGCGTTCAACTAGAAGCAGATACTCCTCTGACCAGCGAACTGCAAGTGCACGACACCTTTATCAACTGCCCTGACAACGTATGCAACCAACGCACGGGCTGGATGGGTTGTTGCGAGCGGCTAGTAGTTTGCCTTCCACCTTCTTTCACATGCTTGTTAGTGTGACATTGACCGTTTGTCCAAATTTGGACATATTTCAAAGCATGACCCTTCCTGTGTTATCTGCAGAGGCGCAACGTGCCACCCAGCATTCTATAGGTGGGTGAAACACATCTTTTTCAGGGCCTAGTTCCTGCCATGGGTGCTGCTGCAGCAGTGGCTCAGGCACACACAGGTCCCAGCAGTTGCTGCTCAGCAGTGTTTATTGCACCCCGCTTCCTGGCCGTCACTGCAAGTCTTCCCCAAACATGCTGTGGATGATATCCTGAGCAGATTCGATCAAGATCACCAGTGAACATGTCAGCGTAACCCACATCCCCTGACCAATCTGATTGATCGCCAGCTGCTGCTCTCCTGGAAGGGGGAACAACCAGCTGGGCCAGGTTGGCCAGGCTGATGCATGGCAGCCACTGCACAGGCACCAGCATGCCCACACACTAAGGCTGGCCCTTCATGTACAGCAATGAGGTCTGGTCCCACAGTGAGCCTCGCTGTACAATACGCTGCAGCAGGATCCCTGTGGTCTGTCTGCTGTCAAAGCTATTTCACAAGGCAGCTGCAGCTGCAATGGTGTTTCACATAAAACTGTATATCAAAATTCTATATTTTACTGTTCTTGTTTATCTATCATTATGCACCCCATCAACGCGTGCCAGTGGTATGTCCTGACACAGGTGGTGTGCTTACCAGGCCCCATACGCCCCGAGTGGTATCTTGAAAAGCAGCTGCCTCCTGACCTCGTAGGGTTTGCTGATAGATGCCAGCAATTGAGTGCTTGTCGCTGCTGTGGCTACACCGTGTCAAGCTTGCCTAGCTAGCAAGTTGTGCAGACTTGCTTACAGTGGCCAAACAGGCCCTAGGGCCGTGTTTGTCGGCTGTACAATAAATCAGCACTACTACAGCAGCTGCTTGAGGGGCTCTGACGCTGTCTGGCTGTTAGACGGTTGACTTGCATTCTCTAAAGCAAGATATCGCACGCCATGCGACATAACTGTCAAACTCCACACAAGCATTCTGTCCAAGTTTGTCCACTTTGCTTGATGGCCTACAGCAGAGGCCATCAAGCGCATTTCAAGAGGAGACTTCAGCGGATATAACTGCATATCTTAGTTTGCTGTATTTCAGGTTGAGTCTCTGAGCTGGACGAGCAAACTCCATGAACGGACTCAGAGACAGATGGCACTACAAACCCCCTGCCACTTGTGAGGGAAGCTGGCGCGCTGCTGGAATGGCATGATCCATGAATGGGAAAGTTGTTGTCCAAATCCTCAAGAAGACAAACAGTGCACGCAAGCCCAGCGACAGACCGTGCCAGAACACACACTGTGAAGCAGCAGCTAAGCCGTGCGGAGATATAGCCCAATACTCAGAATCTTGAGAAGGTTTGAGATAAGGTGTACAGTGTCTTCACCCTGCTTCGTTGAAGCGTCATGTTACAAGGGAACCGTCGATTTGCTTCTGCTTTGAGGAAGGAGCCATCAGGCAGGTCCACCGTCGGGCCTGGACTTTACGTTAGGTCGGTGCGTAAACGAGCACCTGTTGTGTGCTGGGTGCCTTCATATACAATCTGCAGTGGTGATCGTCTGCTTGCCGCGCTTTGGGTTCGTGTTGCCTGACCAACGTTCACAGCATAAATCGTCTGGTGAAGGTGGTCATATTGCATCATGGCTATACCCGCGCCCCAAGGGCGGTTGCAGATTGCAGGAGAGCGCCAGTCAGGACAGGACGTGCGCACACAGAATGTCACAGCAGTTTCTGCCATAGCAAACATCGTTAAGACTTCGTTAGGGCCAGTGGGTCTAGATAAGATGCTTGTGGACGACATTGGTGACGTTACGGTAACAAACGATGGAGCCACCATCCTCAAACTGCTGGAGGTTCAGCATCCCGCAGCAAAGGTGGGCTAGCAGGTGCATGAGCGATGTCTTCGCCATACTGCGCATATGACGGTCCATGATTCAGAGCCTCCTATGTCAGTTGATGTATACAACAAAGTATTGCGCCCTATCTGTCCCTGCGAAGGCTTGTCTAAAGGCGTGAATGGGACGTGCAACACGCTGGGCTCACAGCAAAGAGCATCTTGCAACCAAGGAGCCCCTCGTGACATGTACCTGGCATGTGTACACAACTGTAATGTGTCCCTTTGCTGCTGTTCTTTTGCATGTTGCCTCCCCTTCAGGGTCCCTAAATGCTGTGCTGCTGTCTGCTGTTCAGATCCTTGTTGAGCTTGCCGACCTGCAAGACCAGGAGGTGGGTGATGGCACCACCAGTGTTGTCATACTGGCAGCAGAGCTTTTGAAACGAGCAAACGACCTTGTGAGGTGTAAGATACACCCCACAAGCATTATCAGCGGCTACAGACTGGCTATGAGAGAGGTGAGATGGATTCAAGTGCTGCAACTGCAAATATAGTGGTATGAAGGGTGATGAACGTGCCAAGCAGCATCAACTTGAATCTCCCTTCCCTGTCTGCCATGGGCTGCCCAACAACCTAATTGCCTGCTGTCCTCACTGCTGCGTGTTATCTCCTGTGTGCTGCTGCAGTCTGTAAAGTTCATTGACGAGGTGATGGCCATCAAGACGGACAAGCTGGGTGCAGATGTGCTCATGGCTGCAGCAAAGACCAGCATGGGCAGCAAGATTGTGGGAGCAGAGAGCGATTTCTTCGGGCAGTTGGTGGTTGATGCAATCAAAGCAGTGGAGACAACAGATCAGGTGCGACATGAAGGCTGTAGGCATTGAGGAAGTTGCAGAACAGCTGCAGCAGTTGTACACTGTCAGAATCGTGTATGTCAGGACGTCATGTGTCAGGCAAACACACTGTTTATGAGTCGACGTTGCTTCCAACCATGTACAGCTGTTTACTCCAATGCCAGCAGTGAAAGATGGTTCTGCTGCATACCCCTCCTGTGCTGTGGTGTGGTGTCCTGTTGCAGTCTGGCAAGTTGAGATATCCAGTTCGCGCCATCAACATTCTGAAGGCGAGCGGTCGCAGTGCACTGGAGAGCAAACTCATCAGGGGCTACGCGATCAACTGTGCACGTGCAGCACAGGGCATGCCAACACGGTGAGAGCAGCATCAGCAGGTGTCATCAAGGAGAGGGGTTGGGGTGCTTGATTGGGCGGCCGGTTGACTTGCAATGTGCCTGTTGTTGCAGGCTTGTGATAGAGGGGCAGCAGTCATGATCACCTGCTGGTGGGCACTGATTATCCAGTGGAGGCTGTGGCGTGCTGTAGTGTTTTTTGTTCCTACAGAGCCCTGATGCTGCTGTTCCCTGTATTCTGCTGCAGTGTATCTCCTGCTCGTATTGCCTGCCTGGACATGAACCTACAGAAGGCACGACTGCAGATGGGGGTGCAGGTGGGTCACTCACAACAAGCAGCAGAAGCAAAAGGTGGAGCATCTGGTACAGATCAAGACCCTGCCTAATCTGCCAAGGGGCTCAGCAGTATTCAATGCACAGCAGCACCGGATGACAGCACAGGGTCACAGACAGCAGCTGCTGTACCTCATTTCTTGTACATTTGTGTTGAACAGCACAGGCTCCTGCCAGTCAACGCAATGGTTTGTTGTGAGCCATGAAGGCGCAAGCCATCTAGCAGCCTCAAGGACATGTCTGTTAGTGTCATACTCATCATGCTGCTGCCACCACCACAGCTGCTACTGTTGCTGCTGCTGTATTGTCTACAGGTGCTGGTGACTGACCCCAAGGAGCTTGAGGCCATCCGTCAGCGTGAGCTTGACATCACCAAGGAGCGCGTGCAGAAGATCCTTGATGCCGGGGCCAATGTGGTGCTGACCACCAAGGGCATTGATGACATGACGCTCAAGTACTTTGTGGAGGCGGGGGTGCTGGCAGTCAGGCGGGTGCCCAAGGACGACCTCAAGTGAGTCTGGAGGGACTGTCATGGGGCTGCTGCCCTGCAGATGCCCCGCAGGCCTTTGAACAGGTTGTTGTGGTGCTTCTGTGCATCAGTACGACACACCCACGGCCATGGGTTATGCCTGCAGAGGTTGAGCAGAGGCGGTTGGGTTGAGCAGGTGCTGCTTTGCTGGTGTTTTGTGCTTGTGCTTAAGCTCAAGTGTTTCTCCGCTGCATGTAAAATGACTGCACTGGAGTTTGCTTGGCAGTGACCATATAATTGTACCACAGCTCTGCTTGATCAGACCTGACGCTGATTAATTGCCCCCATATGTGATTGTTCAGGCGCATAGCCAAGGCCACTGGTGGGCAGGTGGTGCTCACACTTGCTGACATGGAGGGCAATGAAACATTTGACGCAGCAGCACTGGGAGCAGCAGAAGAGGTGGCAGAAACAAGAGTGGCAGATGACGCAATGGTGAGGGGGACAGAGGGGGAGGGGATGATGTATGTCATCGCAGTACTGGGGGCAACGCCTGTAGTCACCGCTGACATCAATACTGCGGTCTACTCTGTAATGACAAAAGCACTTGCTGAGCACCAGGCGTTCTGCAGCAAAGCTGGCTTAGTGTACCTGCTGCTGCTGCTGCTGCTGCTGCTACCAATCTGTTGGTGCAGATCTCAATCAACGGTGCAAAGACATCCAGAGGTGCCACGCTGCTGTTGCGCGGTGCGAATGACATGCACCTTGATGAGATGGACAGGAGTCTGCATGATGCCCTGTGTGTGGTTAAGAGGGTCATGGAGAGCGGAGCAGTTGTGCCAGGTGAGACGTACAAAGTGGTGAAGGCCACAGAACTGTTCATACAGTCAGTCACATTGCCTGCAGCCAGAACAAAGTAGGGTAGTCAGTCAAAGCAATTGCATGTTCTTGACGGTGGTATGCAAAGAAGGCTGAAGCCGAAAAGCTGATTTCTGTGTGGAAAGTGGCAGCCGGTTGGTGCCTTGCTATACTTCCTTGGCACTGCGTATCAATGCACTGCCATGCTGGTGCTGCTATTATGTCTTTCAGGTGGTGGTGCTGTTGAAGCGGGTTTGTCCATCTACCTTGAGAACTTTGCAACCAGCTTGGGCAGCAGAGAGCAGCTGGCTATTGCAGAATTTGCAGAAGCACTTCTTGTCATTCCAAAAACACTTGCAGTCAATGCAGCAAAGGTGAGAATGGGTAGCTCATGGACAGTGTCATCAGTGTGCATTCCAGGTCTCAATTTACCAGTCCTGGACCATGCTCAGCTGCTGCAAATGACTGGAAGGTGTATCAACCCCAGATACCGCATGTTTACAGACATGCTCTTGCTCAAGCTTGGCCAATGCCTGTTCAAACCGTCAGAAGCTGCTGCCCCCATCAGCTTGGCTGGCCCTCACCGAACCTGGTCTTCTTATCTCCCTTGCCCTGACTGACTCCCTACAGGATGCAACTGAGCTTGTTGCCAAGCTGCGTGCGTTCCACCACACTGCTCAGTCCAGCCCTGACAAGAAGCAGCTGGCCCAGTATGGCCTGGACCTGCTTGATGGGCGGGTGGTCAACAGTGTGGAGCAAGGGGTGCTGGAGCCAGCACTCAGCAAGACAAAGATGATACAGGTGGGGGGCGGGGAGAACACAGGACAAACAGCAGCACAGGAGCTGCACACATGTCTGACCATCATGCTAGCATCATCCCTCCTGCTTTTGCAAGGGTTGGGGTTGCTTTTGGGACAGCACATTGTGCGGTTTTTCACCCTTGTATGCCCCAGGTGAGCAGTGCAACAGTGTCCACCTTGAGCTGCATACCATGCCCTGATGCTGGTATGTGTTGCATGCTGTCTGCCTTGGCTGTGCTGCAGTTTGCGACTGAGGCTGCGCTGACCATCCTGCGCATTGACGACCTCATCAAGCTGGACGCACCAGAACCAGAAGGAGATGAATAGCAGCAGCAGCAGCAGTAGGCAATCAAGCAGGTGCAGCAGCGTGGTTGAAGTCAATTGAGGCAGATGGCAGTGGTGCTGGTGATCATGACAGCATTATAGGTTGGCGGCTGTGTTGCTGGGGGGAGGTGTGTGCAGTGTATCAGATTAGAAGGCTAACAGCGCTTGTCGGCTGCATCTACTCAGTTGGAGTAATCCTGAGTGCAGCATCGATAGATGCCAGTGTGGCATGCCCCTGGTGTGTCCCTGTGCCAGAAGTCAGTAAAGAAGCCATCGTAACATAAGGTTTTGAATGTCAGTGCCGCTGCTGCAGCCCTGTACAGCCCTACATGTGGGTGAGCCCTTGCAGCCAAGGGGTGCTTATACAAGCTTCTTATGTAACCGCCTGGTTCAACATGTTGAAAGCTACAACGTGTTAAGGGAATATGTTGTGGGTTCAGCAGCAACAACAGGTGCAAGCAGTATATGCCATTTGTCAATGAACTGTTAGCAGCATAATAGTGCACCATCACATGAAGCAACGATTGTTGCATTTGCAGATCAGTACTGAGATGCATCATGATGGCCATCAACATCCTGACTACCGTCAGGTAATGCGCAAAATGCAACAGCAATGGGTTTGCAAGCCTTTGATGCCTCCAACTTAAAGGCATGCCATAGGCTACGATGCTCTGTGTTCAGAGAACTTCTGTGATAATAATAATCAGTGCTTTGCAGCCATAGCATTTACTTCTGTGATCTTAGGATCTTTCTAAGCACAAGATTCCGCTTTGACTGCTGCCCAGCTGCAGATGGGCTCCATCCTGGCGGGCGATATCCATACATCATCTCAATATCTGCCTTCACATGCCAGGGATTCATGCATATATATACATGGACTGTACAACATGCCATGGCATATATACATCATCAACTTCATCGGCCGAGCCCATGCCAGGTTTGCGCTTGTTGGTGGGAGTCATGATCATCACAAGCGGTTACATAGGCTAGCCTTGCATGGACTTGACGGCAAACACCATTGGCATATGCAGAGACTTTACACGATACTGTCACTTTACTTGTCAGATGGACCTTCTCGATTGGGATCAGCCTAGGAAGTATCCAAATGCGGCTCTACACTATTAAACCGCCTGCACGTTTTTGAACTCCTTCCAGGCTGCCTGACTGATCCTCCTCATCATGGCCTTGATCTGCTGGCCAGGTCCCAGCTCATACAGTTGACTGCAGCCCTGCCACATTGCGTTAACTCCCACTTCTGTTGTCTGTGGCTGCTGAGAGGGTGCCAGCAGTGCAGTGAGGGTGTCCTCCCATCTCACAGGCTCCACCAGCTGGCGGCCCAGCAGGGCCCGGATTGCAGCCGGCTCAGCGGGGAATGGGGCGGCGGTCACATTGGATATCACCGGCACACGAGGAGCAGTGATGCTCACAGACTCCAACACCTGCAGGCATGGAGTGGCGGAAGGTCTACTGTGCGGCTGCTGAAGAGATGTGCAGCTGTTTGAACTGGGATGAACATGCCGTCAGCCTCTGGGACGTTCAGCACTTGAGATGAGTATTAGGATAACATCAGCGGCTTCAGACATTCCAACTTCAATGTGTGTTGGTAAGAAGAACAATCAGTGATTGACCTTCAGCAGTGCTTGTCTTGCTGGAGCCATGAGTCGTGTGTGGAACGCCCCGCTGACCGCCAGCCTTTGGGTCTTGAGTGCTCCCAGGCCTTGAGCTGATGCAGACACCAGGTCAAGCGCGTCAGCATGACCAGACACAACACGACCCTGCAGCAGCACAACATGCATGTCGGGAAGTGGCCTTGACATTCAAAGTTCAGCAGTTGAACATATCCTAGCTAAAGGCCGATCAAGCAGTGGTTGTACTAATGCAAGTTTATAACAGGTTCAGCTGGCTGTGGAGTACACGCACAATCTTCTTCCGCAGGGCCTCTGACCTGAGGGAAGAGGTAGTTGGCAATCTGGCAGACTGTGTCTCCCCCCAGCTGCTCCCTGGCCTCCCCGCACAGCCTGTCCAGGTCAGCATCAGACAGACCAACCACAGACAACATGCCGTGACCACGGCCACCAGCAGGAACAGCAGCAGCTGCAGCCATGGCCTCGCCACGAGCCTTCACGACCTGGGCAACAGGAAGGTGCGGGGTTGGGGCATCATGGTGTGCTGGTTGAGTATCTCAAAGTGGTCACTCAGTGGAGTCTAGCTTATGACAGCTTGTACCATGCGCAAAAGTGTATGGCTGTGGTGTTCCCCAATCATAACATACCTTGTGCAGTTTTGTTATATCAAAAGCAGACTGCACTCTGTGTGCCTAAAGCTATGCATTGGTGCAGACAGCGCAACCTGGCTCAATGCAGCACTACATGACATGCATTGGTGATTGAGTAGGCGGTCTAGACTGCAGGCAGGTAGCAAACACAGATGCAAATGATTTGTGAAAAATGCACTGCCCGTGCTCACCTTGAGCCCATCTGCAAAGCTCATGGCACCAGCAGCAACAAGTGCAGAGTACTCTCCCTGAACAGCAGCAGCAACAGCAGCAGCAGCAGCGGTGGCCTTTATGAAATGATCAGCCATCTTATTTCTCCCGCGCCTGCCTCTAAGCAGTACAGTACCTATCTGAGGCCCCATGCAGCAAGCAAAGTGCACATCCAGCATGCTGGCGCTCAACACTACCACGAATGTTGCAGCAGGGCAGGCAAAGAATCACAGGTGCATATAACACTTATAGTAGCTTGCACACTCCTGTGACATACCAGCTTGCTGATGTGCAGCCCAGCTGGTATTGGACCCAGGTAAGGTGCAGTGCTGAAACAACACACCTCTTGGAGCAGCAGTCACATGATGATCCCCCCTCCCCCCTCCCCGCTCACCAGGCTCAGTCCAGCCATGACCCTGCAGTTTGTGGCAACTTCTACTTGCTGCGTCTTCAGCAGCTCAAAGGCCATCAGGTTTGTGACAAATAGAGCAGGCTGACTGAACACGGTGTCATCCAGCTTGGCCTTGGGACCTGTGTCACATGTGGACAACAACAAAGAATGTGCATCATGCTGGGATTTTGTGGGCATCAAGCTGTTCAACTTGTCATGCTTGGTAACGCAGGTGCAGCAGCCAGCAATGCCTCTTGGGCAGTTGCAGTGAGTGCTGCCACATGCCTAGGTGGTACAATCAGCAGTGAGCTGTGACTCCCTGCAGCACATCATCCTCTGGGGCCCAGCCCAGTGCATCCATGTCAGCTTCCCAACTCAACATGTCATGGGAAAACAACAATATCAATAGCATTGTGCAAACCCTGCATGCAGGTTCATGCTGGGGCCAGCAGCTCATATATCAGCCACTCGCTGCCATTGCCACTTGACAAAGTGTCTGATGGAATTCACAAGTGTCGTGACACCAAGCATCAGGTGCAGGCAGCATGCAAAGCAGTTGATGCCTGTCAAAGCACCCACCCTCCCTTGTGAGTGTCAGGAGGTCATAGCCCAGTGTGTCTGCTGCCTGCTTCAGCATGTCAGCCGCTGCTGGCAGTGCTGCTGTGGTGTCACTGATCATGCCAATAGCCTGACTGCCCTGACCAGGAAATAACAGAGCAACAGGAAGGCTGCTGCCCCTGCTGCTGGCACCTGCAACATCATTGATCATCATCATCATGATCATCATGATCAGCCAGTGATCAAGCAGAGCACACCATGCGCATGCATCAAGCACATCATATCCATCTATGGATGCTAAATTTGTGATGTACTTGCCATAGCCAGGTGTAAGCTCTCCAGCCCTACTTATGAAACATCAGCAGACAGGCCTGTTGCATGGTGGTGGCACCTAGGAATCTCTTGGGAGTGGTTGCCCAGAGCACCTGCCTGCTTGGGAAGAAGAACACGCATAGCCTGTGTTTCCAGTGTGCTGAACCACAACAGCAGTGACCATTGACACAGCACAGACTTTCTACACTCAGCACCTCACCTGCTGCAGCTTGTACTCCTGCTGCTGGTTTGAACTGACCAGCAACAAATGATGCTGCTCCGACAGCACTGCTGCTCAAAGGGGCAGCACCCGCAGCAGCAGTGAATGGCTTGTTGAAGCCCTGGGCCTGCAGCGATGCCAGTGCTGCTGCTGCTGCTGCCTTCTTGGCAGCCTTGGCCGCTTTGGCCGCCTCCTTGTCTCGGCGGCGCTTCTGCTCCTCTGTGGCGGCAGCAGCATCAGCATCAGCATCAGCAGCAGACAGGTTTACTATTAGCACTCCATCCAAAATTCCCATGCGGTGCCAGCAAAGGCGTTGTGAGTGTTTTCATGTGAGGCATGTCTCATGTACATCAGCGTACTTTAATGCGCAATTACTGGCAGGCAAGTGGAGACAGATGAAACAGAAATATAGCTTGGTACCCAAGATCCACAATGAGTGTGCTGCAGGGCCTGCTAGGCTCTATCTAGAAACATAAGCCTTGACCCTTTGTATCTCCTTCGAGGCACACAACAGCCAGAAATCAGCCATGCCGTGGCCTGGCCCACCTGGGTAGGGATGTTTGTAGTCAGCTGGCCAGCTGGTGACCTGTTCCAGGCCGTAATCATACAGGGTCCACCAGTCACCAATGTCAGGGTGCGGCACAGTAGCCTTGGGAACAGAGGAGTACCTGAAGGGTCAAGCAGGGTGACCAAGGGGGGGGGGAGCACAGCTATCTGGGAGTGTTGGTGATGGCAATTGCACTATTTGGGGCCCAGCTCTTGCCTGTTATAGGTGAGATGGAATGCTGATAAGCCACAAGATGACCTGCTGGATATGAGTAGACATGAAGACTATAATTGGTGTGTCCCACTTGCTTCACTAAATGACACTCTAGTCTAGACTCTATAGTATTGGCTACAGTTTCCATTACAGGCAGCTTGATAAGCTGCTGGTGTGGTGTCTGCTCATGCCCTCAGGGGTAGAGTCTACTCTTGCCATCAAGGAGTCTCCAGAGCTTTCAGAGGTGTGCAGAGGGTGTCAATGAAATGCCTTTGAAAACAGCACCACACCTTGAACAATTACAGTTACACTGTGTGCCAGTACACAACGTAACCGTAATTGTTCAAGGTGTTGTGCTGTTTCATGGCATAAGCTTTGCTTGTTTAAAGTATACGATCGTACTAAGCCTCTGCTGTGACCCCCTTCCTCCGCCCCTCCCTTCCTGGGAATTACCCCCCCCCCCCACACACACACATACACCCTCACCTGTCATTGATGTCCCTGAGCTTGTCTCTCACGGCCTCATCCTCCACAGCCACATCAATTACACTCTTGCACCCCGGGCTGAGGTACGGGTCATAGTCACGTGTCAACAGGCTGGGGTCAGCACCACGACTCTGAGGCAAAGCAGCAGCAGCAGTTAGTAACTTTTCATCCAGGTTCAAGGGCTGCCAGATTGATTATGACCTGGCGAGACACAGCTGTGACATTTAGAGAACAGCAGCAGCAGCATTTGGTTGTGGTGCTCACAGGGCTATTCTTTTTATCACGCATGTGTGTGCTGTGCCAGCGTGCTGCTGTACAGTGTGTGAAGTCCCAGCACATGAATTCCCAGCACATCTGCTCATCAACCCCTGGCCCACCAGAAGGTACTCGTATATCTCCAGGTATCCATCCAGATGGGCCAGGTGTGCGGCTCTGTGCAGGGGGGTCCAGCCGCGACTGTCACTCTGGTTGACAACAGCACCATTGTTGAGCAGGTGGTGAGCCTGGACAGTGAATCAGCAGCAGCAGTACAGCAGCAGCAGCAGCAGCAGCAGTGCTGAAGGTGGTCAAAGTATGGTGGCGGTGTCTTTGGTTTGAAATCTTTCAGCAGTTTATGCAGCAGAAAAGCACAATGACAAGTGTGACCGCTGACAAGTATAACCAGTCTGCAGCAAGACTCTTCCTTGGGAAGCACCACCTGAAATCCTCCTGTTGTGCAGCAGCCAGAGTCTACTCACCATGTCCAGCTGTCTGTAGGTGACTGCAAAGTGCAGTGGTGCTCCTGCCCCGTTGTCTTGTGTGATGAAGTACGGGTCCACACTCATGATCTGGTACAGCAATTCAGGATCACCAAGTCTAGCAGCAGCAGCAGCAGCAGCACCCTCACCAGTCTTCAGAGTGTGGCATGGTATGCTGGCAGCATGAGCATGCCATGGCCAGCAGGTTAAGAAGTTTCTTGATACACCGAGGGTGGGGG